>JXCR01133766.1:127564-143244 GCA_002079205.1 Phalaenopsis hybrid cultivar
GGTTAGGACCAATATGTGAAACTTCAAGTTGAGTAAAGAGAAGAGTTTTGAGTTTCTAATGGTGAGGGTACCTTTTCTAGTTTTCTAAGACTAGTCAGTAGGAAAGTCCTATGGCTAGACCTAGGCTACTAAAGAAATTTCTAGACCTCAAACAAAAGTGAGGTCAACACCATCTTTTAGAAATTTATATATTCTGTTAGCAGTGGACTATGTATCCAAATGGATAGAAGCAGTTGCTTTACCTCGATGTGATGCTCAAAGTGTTGCAAAATTTTTTAAAATGAACATATTTTATAGATTTGGGATGCCGAGACTTATCATTACTAATGGGGGAAGTGATTTCAGAAATGTCATTATGGAGAAGTCATTTCAGAAATGTTGAGAGTTATCATTGCTACTGCTTATCATCCTCAGACAAGTGGTTTAGTTGAATTATCCAATCGAGAAATTAAAAGAATTAGGAAAAATCTATGAATCCAATAAAAATGGATTGGTCAGTCAAACTTGACTATAATTTGTGGGCTTATAGGACTGTATAAAGAACTCTTATAGGAATGTCTCCATATAGGCTAATATTTGGGAAAGCTTGTCACTTACTAGCTGAACTTGAGCATAAAGCATATTGGGCTTTTNGTCTTATATGAGCTAGCCCTAGACTAGAAAGTCATTTGGCCAAAATTTCATCCCGAGAGCCGTCCACCTTCAAATGTCAATATCTCACTCGTTTCTCAATGGATTTACATGAATTTTTTTTAAATCGTAGATCTGACCTAGCTCTACACATCCATATGGTTAATCAAGCATGNCCGAACGCGCTCACGTGGTCATATCGTGGGCAAAAGACCCATGTTACCGATAAAAGGACGATACCTGAAAACTTATTACACAGCCTGATGCTTGCTTTGAAACTTTGAAACTTTAATTGTTTTAGGGTTATCTATATGGCCATATGTCTATGACCAAGTCCAAATTTCGTAATTAACCTCAATATAATAAAAATTTTGAGAAGATTTTTGAACTTCACATGTTCTCTTTTCTATTTTTGAATTTAAATATTCATTAAATTAAACAAAACTCACACATAAAATGAGTAATCCTTTTCTCCAAAACAAACTAAAATTTACTTTAATAAATACTTTGTTTTGTTCTTGTTCATGCCAAGCTTCGGCCCACTGACATTTTTCTTATCGTCTGTAGAAAAATGTCAGGACAGAGGCTAATCTTTGCTTTCCAGGACAGTTGGAACCTAACACTGAATGAAGAGATGACGCCACAAGGAGGTGTCATAGATTTCAACATGGAATTCAACCAGATTTATATGAACTATGACGGTCCTCTAATGAACGTAGTCAGCAAAGAAGAAAAGAAGGGACTGCCTTCACTGTTGAGAGTGACCACTCAAGACAATGTATCACGTAAAGGTGAAAACGGATAGCAGAACAAGATCTGATGGAGGGGCCCGACCAACTGCCCTCTATGATAGCTACTCCAGCAAGGGGCTTAATAGCCGCCCATAGTGAACAACTACCAAATACTCCACTCGGGAGGACGCAACGCAGAAATACAAGCCAAAATAAACAGAGAGCCTTTCTGCGACAGGAGCGCAAGCGCCAGAGAGACGTGAGCAGTTTTCTTACCCCCATTCCTTAGGGACATATTTACGATCCAGATCTGAGAGAAACGTCTACCAGCCTGCCCACTACAGAAGAAGAGTCAGGATTTGTGACAGGATCAGATGTGCCCCCGGTCCCAGATATCTTGTGCAGAGGTTTCCCAACATGCAACGTTGAGATACCAGCCGGGACGTTAATCACAGGCGCATTTGTAGAATGCCTGGACTGCAAGATTCTACATCTACATCGTTTTAGTACCTTAGAAGAATACACTTCAAGCATCAACGAGTCTCAGACTCCAAATTTCATGGCAAATGAACCGTTTGTCCCACTGGGGACAGATCATCGCGCACCATGGACTCCAGGATCATACATCCCACTTGAGGCTGAATCTCATATTCTGAATCGACCAGCACCAGTTTGGGTTCCCGTCGAGGCCCGGAGGAAGGAACGCCCCAAGCAGCTGCTAACTCCCAGTATGATAGAATACTACAAAATAAGCAAAGTAAAAAAAAGAGAATTCGAGTTCTACGAAGAGGTTCAGGGAAAGTTATCAGCATATTAGAGGGCCTGGAGCTATATACCAGGGTTTTCTCTAAATTGATGAAAGAAGCATTCTGGACTGCATCTTCGATTTAAGAGATAGAGCTCGAGCGGGCCTTCTCATGGAGAGAACGTATTCCCAGCCGAAGAAATGATTGCGGGGAAAGGGAAGAATCACCATCCAGTACGGCTGGTGCTACAATTTTAAAAACGATAGACAGGGAAATCAGCCTAGGATCCTCAGGTACGACCAAGTGGATCCATTACCACCAATGATAAAACGGATGATCAAGAGAATGGTTAAGTGGAATATTCTACCCACCACTTGCATTCCTAACAGTTGCATCATCAAAATTTATGAAGAAGGTGACTGCATTCCCCCACACATTGACCATCATAACTTTGTGAGGCCTTTCTGTACGGTTTCATTCATGAGTAAGAACAATATTTTGTTTGGAAAAGAAATCGATATAATCATCTCTGGTGAATTCAGAGGAGCCGTGGAAATTCCTCTTTTAGTTGGTTCAGTACTTCTTCTCAAGGGCAACAGTGCAGACGTGGCCAAGCACTGCGTTCCAGGAGTACGACACCGTAGGGTGTCCGTTACCTTCCGCAGAATGGATGACAGTAAGATACCATATGGATTCCGGCAAGACCTAGAGTTGGAGGAACTGTTTACTTACGAGCTATGAGAAGGTTGTACCTCTGAATACATGCAAAGGGAACTCTTATCCTGGAGCATGGCTCAGAAGGTCTGCTTGATCAGCATCTCAATATACCAAGCACAGAGGGTTCACTTGCTTTCTTTTGACAGCATGACATGTATTTGATGTAATCAATCTATGATGTACTCATATCTTGAGATGACTCTCGATGTATTTCAGCATGTATTACATGATGTACCCTTTTTGAGGCATTAGCTTATGTTTGATCTGTAGTATCTTTATTGAAGCAGATTAATGGAAATTTCTCTCAAGTTGTGCCTTTTTGTCAATTGCCTTTTTGTGCGATGGATGAAAGCTATGAACCTTGCGATGGTTCAGAGTTCCAATGAGCAAAGAACGAAATAACAAATCTTCAACAATAAATAAAACACAAATAAAAGATAATCATAAATGAATAAATAACAAAACAAATTTCTTTTAAAAAAAAAATCAACCAATTAAAATTAAAACTTTAAAAACGCATTTTTGAAAAATCAATTGTGATAAAAACAACAAGAAAATAAAACAAATCTATTGAGTGGATACGTCCGTTTTCAGAATTTCCTACTCTTTGTGCACGCAGCACAACCATCGTTATCTACACTAACTCTCTGCACATCCTCGCAGAATTTCACATTCTACACATAACTCCACAAAGCTCTACAAATTTTCTTCAAAATTAACCTTCTCACATAACACACTACTGCAAATTCAACATCACAAGCTCTTTGTAAATTTCATATCACACCTTCAAATCAGTACATAAATCCTGATTCTCATATCTCTTAATTGATACTTACATTTCAATTCTCACATCTTTGAATTGATACTTACATTTCAATTCTTATATCTTTGAATTGATACTTACATTTCAATTCTCACATCTTTGCATTGATACTTACATTTCAATTCTCACATCTTTGAATTGATACTTACATTTCAATTCTCACATCTTTGAATTGATACCTACGATTCTCACATCTTTCAATTGATACTTACATTTCAATTCTCACATCTTTGAATTGATACCTACACTACATTTCAATTCTCACCATCTTCGAATTGATACCTACATTTCAATTCTCACATCTTCGAATTGATACCTACATTTCAATTCTTCATCTTCGGAATTGATACCTACATTTCAATTCTTAATTCTGAATCAGTCCTACATTTCTGATTCATTACATTTGAGGTTGGTCCTTACATTCCGACACTTTCTTTTTTGAGAATTGACCTACATTTCGATTCTCACTTCTGAATCATTCCTACATTTTTTATTCATTACATTTGAAGTCGGTCCTTACATTCTGACGCTTTCTTTTGAGAATTCACTTACATTTCAATTCTCATTTCTAAATCAGTCCCACATTTCTGATTCATTACAATTAAAGTCGGTCCTTACATTCCGACGCTTTCTTCTGAGAATTGACCTACATTTCAATTCTCATTTTTAAATCAGTCCTACATTTCTGATTCATTACATTTGAAGTCGGTCCTTACATTCCGACACTTTCTTTTTTGAGAGTTGACCTACATTTCAATTCTCACTTTCGAATCAGTCCTACGTTTCTGATTCATTACATTTGAGTTTGGTCCTTACATTCCGAAACTTTCTTTTTTGAGAATTGACCTACATTTTGATTCTCACTTCCGAATCAGTCCTACATTTCTGATTCATTACATTTGAAGTTGGTCCTTACATTCTGACGCTTTCTTTTAAGAATTGACCTACATTTCAATTTTTTATTTCTGAATCAGTTCTACATTTCTGATTCATTACATTTGAGCTCGGTCCCTACATTCCGACACTTTGTTTTTTGAGAATTGTCATACATTTCGATTCTCACTTCCTAATCAGTCCTACATTCCTGATTCATTACATTTGAAGTCGGTCCTTACATTCTGACGCTTTCTTTTGAGAATTGACCTACATTTCAATTCTTATTTCTGAATCAGTCCTACATTTCTGATTCATTACATTTGAGGTTTGTCCTTACATTCCAACAATTTCTCTTTTGAGAATTGACCTACATTTCAATTCTCACTTCCGAATCAGTCCTACATTTCTGATTCATTACATTTGAAGTCTGTCCTTACATTCCAACGCTTTCTTTTGAGAATTGACCTACATTTCAATTCTCATTTCAGAATAAGTCCTACATTTCTAATTCATTACATTTAAAGTCGGTCCTTACATTCCGATCTTTTTTTTTTTTAGAATTGACCTACATTTCAATTCTCACTTCCGAATCAGTCCTACATTTCTGATTCATTACATTAGGTCAGTCCTTACACTCCGACTCTCTCTCTCTCTCTCTCTCTTTTTGAGTTGATATTTGAATTTCAATTCCCACCTCAGGGTCAACACTTACATTTTGACTCCCATCCTTTGGAAATCTTTGAAATTTCATAACTCAAGATTCATTCTCCGATCCCCAGCGAGAAACCCTACTCCTTGATTTCAACCAGACGATCACCTGTTAATTCCATAGCAGAAACAAATCACACACACAACTCTACACATACTTCTGGGTCTGCTGACTTAGGAGTCCGTATTAGTTTTTGTTGATCTCGTCGGTCAACTCCAATATTAGCGGAGTGCTTGCCCAGCACACCACACCTATTGGGGGTCCATTTGTTGACCTCATTTTTGGTTGAGGTTTAGTTTGTCTTCTTTAGTAGCCTAAGGTCTAGCCATAGGATTTTCCTATTGACTATTCTTAGAAAACTACTCTTTAGACTATAGGATTTTCCTATTGACTATTCTTAGAAAACTAGACATGGAACCCTCACCATTAGAAATATATGACTTTTCCTATTGACTATTCTTAGAAAACTAGACATGGAACCCTCACCACTAGAAATTAATTGACTTTTCTATTGACTATTCTTAGAAAACTAAACAAGGAACCCTCACCATCAGAAACTCTACACTTATTTTCTTATTGACTATTCTTAGAAAACTAGACAAGGAACTCTCACCATTAGAAATTCTACAATTTTCTATTGACTATTCTTAGAAAACTAGACATGGAACCCTCACCATTAGAAATTCCAAACTTCTTATTGCCTATTCTTAGAAAACTAGATCTGGAACCCTCACCACTAGAAATTTCAAACTCTTCTCTACTCAACTTGAAGTTCCACATATTGGTCTACTATTCTTTGAAAACTAGACATGGAACCCTCACCATTAGAAATTTCAAACTCTTCTCCACTCAACTTGAAGTTCCACATGTTGCTCTCAACCTCTAAATACTTAGTAGGTGGGGTCACTGTGGGGGAAACTCAAGATGAGTCACCCTTAGGATTGTTGAACCTTAAGGTTAACCCTGGGTGTTGGTCTGGAGCTAAGGCACTCACTACACTCACTACACTAATATACACTCACAATCACTCACAACCCTAAACTTAAATTTCTAGCCTAGATCCAGTGATCTTTTGGGATACTCATGTAGATGACCCCCAAAACCTACTAGCTCTAGGGCTATGGTTTAGCTAAGACCACTATGTATAGGATCCAAAATGGGGTTTCCATTGGTCCATGACTTGTTGGTGATGATTGGTACCTCAACTCTACCAAAATACTCATCTTGGCCTTTTACCCCTAAAACACCCCCAAATTACCAAAATACCCCTCCATAGCTCAAAATTCCAAAAATTCCCACAAAATTCAAATAAATCCTAAATATTCCCAATTTCATTTCTCTCAACTACCACATGACCCAATTTGACCATCTTCAACCAAAACCCCCAAATTGCCCTTTAAAAACTCAAATTTCCCCAAATCCAACTTAAATGTCCATCAATTTTATCTCAATTGACCCCAATTCCAATCCTAAACTCAAATTCACTTTTGATATGACTAAACTAAACAAAAACTAGCTTAATTGGCCCATGATTTGAGCCCAATTTTGATTTAGGTCAAAACCCCAATTTTTACCATTGGTTCATGATTTGAGCTTAATTTTGATTTGGGTCAAAACCCCAATTTTGACCATATGACTTAATCTCCATGCTTGAGCCCAATTTAGTTTTGAGTCAAACCCCCAATTTTGACCATATACCTAATCTCACCAGATTGAACCCATAGCCTAGTCAATTGGCCTCAATTAATGTTGTAAAATCTTTATGACATTCTTATACATCAAAATCTACCATCAATTGACCTTGGTTATGTTCACATCCATTTTATTTTGGCCTAAATCCAAAATTCCCAAATTTAGCCCCAATATGGCTAAGTCCCCAAATTTCACCCAATTGATTGCCTTAACCTCCAAATTGGCATCCAATTCATGTTGAAAACTCTTCATGAGGTCCCTATTGACCATTTAAAACAATCAATTTGGNTTCCACCTCCATGGTCGTTAAACTAAGTGCTAATATTTTCTTAGAGAGGCCTCTCTAAACTTCACACAGAGCATCCCTAAGATCCCCTCAGTGCATTCAAATCATTTTCCCTCATCCATACCCATTGCCGGAGCTCAATTTTGAGCTTGAAACCTTGCCAGAAACTAGGACAGAAACCAATACTCCTCCCTAGTCCATCAAACATAAATTAACTTCACCCACACCTTCACAACAGTGAAGAACCCCATCAAATCCCCCTTCCATAGAGCTTCTACCATAGCTCTAGACCAACACCTGAAATTGAGCTTGGTCGAATTCATACCTAGGCCTCACACCAAGACCAGGGACTCAATCCCTAGTCTCCTTGGACCACAAAGAACGTGCCGAGCACCTCTGATTGAAGCCTCCCTTCTCAGAGAAAACGTATAAAACTTCTCCTCCTTTCGAGCTTATTTTGATTCTCCATTTACTTAAGCTTGATTTCATGGCAGCTTAACCGTATGGATGTGTTTATCTCACTTAGACGAGTCCATAGAATCAAACTCGAAGTGAGTTGGTTGAGTCTAGGCTGAGATCTTAAGGTTTTAGTGTGGATGGGCATGGGATCATTCTAGTCCCATTGTCGTTCGATCGAGCGTGTATCAAATGAATGGGGGAGATCGAGCCGGACAGCGTTTCGGGACATAAACCACGGGCCGAGTTAGCAGCTACGTGGACGGCGGCGTCCAACCTGAGCGCGCCACGCATGCCTTCAGAGTTGCCTAGGATCTAGTCAGCACGCGCGGTTTAAATAGATAAATAGGGCTTTTTCTTATTTATTTAAATACTCTTAACTTAGAAAATTCATAACTTTGTGTAGAAAAATCACAAAAATAGAATAAAAATACTCTCTTGCTCAGTGGAAAAAGGAGAACAATGTGGAATAAATTTCAAGACCATGTTATGCATATTTTATTTTTAATTAATTAAACACAGTTTTGGGATCATTTGATTCTCCGTGCATAATGGCACATCACCTTGGCTTGGAATTTTAGCAAGTTGTAGCATCTGTCAGGGGAAATATTCTCTGATTTTTCCAAAGTCAGAGGAAGTTCATATATAGAGACCGATATTTTTCAAGTTATTTCACATTATTTCTTTAAAGTAATCATGGAAATTAGCATATTGATTATAAAATCCTAAGAGAATTTTGGAAGGTCCACCATGACTAGAGAAACCTTTGGAAATAATTTCATGGGTCAAGTCATGTGAACTTAAATTTTGCAAACACTAAATCACTAAGATAATTAATTTTGGAAAATATAAACATTGTCTTTAAATTTTACAAACACTAAATCACTAAGATAATTAATTTTGGAAAATTTAAACATTTATCTTAAATTTTACAAACACTAAATCACTAAGATTATTAATTTTGGAAAATATAAACATTTAAATAACTAAGATAATTAATTTTGAAAAATTTAAATATTTAAATGACTTGATTTTATATCTCCACTGTGATTTATGATCCAGAGAACTCATCATAAAAATTTTAAAATATTTTGAGTTCCAATAACTTAAATTGATTTTTAAAGACAAATACCACTCTTAACATTTAAATGATTTTTAAAAATCATACCTTAAGTTGATTTATAAAGATAAATACCACTTTTAACACTTAAATGATTTTTAAAAACTCAAAATATAACTCAAAAAATTCTGAAATTTAGTTTTTTGAGCTCTCTGTGATCAGGGATATTTTATAAAAATAAAATGATATTTAAAATAAAAACTTGATTTTTAGCTTATTCTAGATATTTAAATAATTAAAAATTCATAAAAATCACAAAAACAATAAAACTCATAGAAATGTTTTAAATTGTTTCTTAATCACTTAGGAACAATTAAAATATTTTTTACTGGTTTTCTAAATAAAGATATTGAATTTCAAAGCTTAAAAATAATTTTTTTTAAAGGCTAAAAATGAGGTTTCACTAAAATTATTCCAATAGATCAAAGAAAAATAAAAAAAATATATTAAATTTGCTCCTCTGAGTTCTCTGACCTTAGAGAGATTTTTCAAAAATAGAAAACTTAATTTTCACCTCCTAGAATATTTTATTTTTATTAAATAACCCAGAACTTAAAATAATTCTAATAAATCAAAGAGAATTCAAAAAATTATGAAATTTGATCCAAAGCCTTCTCTGGTCTAGTTCTACCTCCAGTAAAGATTTCAAGGGATTATAATTTACCTTGGTCAAGTTAGGAATCTTATTTGAAAAATCCTATTTTTGCATTAAAATAATTTTATAAATTAAATTAAATTTTGAAAAATCACATTTTCTTATCTGATGTTTCAATTGACCCATGAATGAGGTAGAATAAAAATTTTAAAGTCATTTGAATTGAATTTAACAAATTATGAAGTGTTACAGCCTTAGGGGCAAATGTGTAATTTTGGAAATCTTGCCTTAATTAACATTTTGGCCTAATTCAAAGAGGGGAATGGGTAACCTCTAATCTTAATCAATTTATTTGATGCTTGAAACACAAGGGGTTTAATTGGTAGAAACCAATCTCACTTTTTTAATTAAGATTAATAAATTTCTAAATTATTGAATGATCCTGGACTTAGGGGTATGACTTTGAAGTCAATAATTAATCAATTTAATACCCCTATCTTGATTTTCAAATAAAATCTAAATCATGAAAATGACCACTTAAAGCTTAACCCTTTTCAAAACTAATCAAGACACTCACCTAGGTCTTAAGGGCTGGTGACTTAGGCTAAATCAAAAAATGATTAAACAAGGATTAGAGTAATAAACATAATTAAATCAAACATCCTTGAAACACCACTAAGCCCAATTAGGATTAAAAATTGAGTGTTCAAATTACACTAGCTTGCCTCTTTAAGGGTCTTCACCCACATAATTTTCAAATTAATATAATTATATCAAACATCCTTGAAACACCACTAAGCCCAATTAGGATTAAAATTTGGCTAAGCGTTCAAACTACACTGACTTGCCCCTTTAAGGGTCTTCACCCACATAATTCTTAAATTCAATGATAAGTGATAATTACCCTATTCTTAGGAATAATTAAGACATCAAAGTTCACTAAGTAATAAGGGTATTTACAGGATGAACCATTAAGCAATATAATAAGTTTAAATGGACTCAAGGCTTTTCATCAGTTGATGAGGGAGAGGCATGGACCTGTTTCCCCCTCCTAACTTGTTGGATACCTCAGAGGCCTATTAAACTTAATATGCTTCGCTCAATGAAATCATCCTCAATTAAAATTTTAAGGACTCACCAAGATATGACATAGGGTTAGGAAAATTACCAAAATTTTAACCTTCCCTGCTCTTCAAAACTGGCTTGGCATGCATTTTAAGTTTCAGGTGGTAGAACGAGAAGACTCATCAGGGACACTTTTACAGTTTATAGTACTGTCTTTCTTTTGCCTTTTCCTTACAAGTTTCATGCTTGCATTTGCATACATAAATTTGCATGTTAACCATAACCATAACCCGAAACCAAAACTAAAATCAATCAAGATAAAATTCACCGCCACAACAATCAAAAATATAAAACAACTCAAAATTTCATCACAAACATCACACAAAACCACAACTTCAACTAAATTAAGATGTCTCGATCGGATAATCGGGAATTCCTCGGAGGAGGTAACCTATAGTTGCTAACGAGGCTTCTCATGGTTTAAATGAAATTATGGAACTCATTAAGTTGGGTTTAGTAAGTTCATTCGAACTAAGTGAATCCAATATAAAATAATGATGCCGGAATGAGGGAACCGTAGGATCCTAACCGGTGTCACTCTAATCAACTTTAATATGCCCTCATAAAATTTAAAGGACTTCAACCATATGGCCACCTGATTTGACATTATAACTCAACACACTACAAAACTCAAACTCGTCGTGGCAGGAGCTTGGAGCTAGCATGGTGGGCAGCACGGCTATCTTCAACAGCAAAACCTATCTTCACCAGCTAAACCAATCATCCTTCCTTAGACTTAAAACAATAAAGCCATAGGACTTCGAGGTTGCTTGCGTATGCAACGTAAATCCTCACCTTATCTTTAGGCCTTTGTATAGCTCTGCTATGTAATATAAGCCCTAACTCATCTTAGGATTCCGAGGTTGTCGTTTGTCACGACCCAAATCCTCACATCTTCCAGGCTATTTGTGTGATCATTTCACACAAATGTAAGCCCTAACTAATAAAATTGGCAGGATGAAACACCTAAATAATTCTCCTCAAAGTTGAAACCAAACATTAGGATAGCTCGGGAAGTCACCGGGGTTCTCCTCTGGATCCATGACATCTCCTAGTTCCTCTTCCTTTGGATTCCACAACAAAATGTTCCAAATTTGAACCAATCCCCTTTCACACCTCTATGTCCGATCTCATTGAAAAGTCCTACCCTTTGAAACTCCTTGAAGATAGTATTTCCTGATTTTTATCGAGAGTCTTCTTAGGTGTCGATTTCGTTGAAGAGTCCTACCCTTTGAAATTCCTTGAAGATATTTTTTCTTGATTTTTATCGAGAGGATTTCGTTAAAGAGCCCTACCCTTTGAAATTCCTTGAAGATAATATTCCTTGATTTTTATCGAGAGTATGTTAAAGAGTCCTACCCTTTGAAATTCCATGAAGATAATTTTTCTTGATTTTTATCGAGAGTCTTCTTAAGTGACTTTGGTCATTTAAGATCTAATTAACTATAGGGGTTTGCCCTTATAGGAAGCATGTCCAAACCCAGCTTAATATAAACCCTATTTAATCCTTTATATTAAATACGGGAACTTGTCGGCAAATACAAAGGTTTCGCTGACCAAACGGACGTCTTACTGTCCTTAATTTATTTGATCGAGCCTCATCCTCAAGTCTTGTGTTTATCCTTCGGGATAGATACAGGATCTGAGGTACATTGCTCTTTCATTTTAAACTATGAAAAATATGGGGTTAGTTTGATTTCATACTTCAACGTCCTTCTGAAGCGGGCGACGGGATTCCGATTCCGGCGACCGACAGCTTCTTACTGGCAACTCCTCACAAACCAACCCGAAATAATGCCGACAAGGGGAATAACTCAAATTTGGAACATTTATTATAGAATCCAAAGGGGGAAGAACTAGTGGATGTCATAGATCTGGAAGATACTCTAAGAGACCTTCCAGTCTATACTATTTTTTGGCTTCAGTTTTGAGGAGAAATTATTTAAATTTTTCATCCTGCTAATTTTATTTGTTTAGGGCTTACATTCATGTGAAACGATCACATAAATAGCCTGAAAGATGTGAGGTTTTAGGTCGTAACAAATGAAGACCTTGCAATCCTAAGACGAGTTAGGGCTTATATTGTACAATAAAACTATACAAAAGGCCTAAAGATGATTTGAGGATTTATGTTGCATAAGCAAAGAGTCTCAAAATCCTATGGCTTGTTGTTTAATTCTAAGGAATGGTTTAGCTGGTGTAGACATGTTTGGTTGTTAAAGATGTCCGTGTTGCCCACAATGCTTGCTCCAAGCTCCTCTTCTTGACAAGTTTAAGTTTTCTAATGTGTCAGGTTATATGGGGAATATTAAAGTTGATTAGAGCGACACCAGTTAGGATCCTACGGTTCCCTCATTCTGGTACTATTATTTTCTTTCGGATTCACTTAGTCTAAATGAATTTACTAAACTCAACTTAATGAGTTCCATATTTTCATTTAGACCGTGGAAAATCTCGTTAGCAACTGTAGGTTACCTCCTCCGTGATATTCCCGATCATCCAATAGAGACGTCTTAATTTAGATGAAATTGTTTTATTGTGATGTTTGTGATTAAATTTTGAGTTGTCTTATATTTTGAATGTTGGGGCAGTGAATTTTATCTTGATTGATTTTAGTTTAGCTTTATGGCTAACCTAGCAGCTTTGGCTTCATGCAGGTGACATCGTTGTTGAACATGCAAGCTCGAGATAGGAAGTACAGAAAGGTAAATGCAATAATTTAAAAACATACCAGTCGATTCTTCTCGTTCCACCACCTTAAATGTCAGTACTTACAAAACATGTATACAATATTGTAATGAATTTAATTTGCAAAAGTAGATGAAGGTTTAGCTACTAAACCCCAAGTTATGATTTTATTGAATCTCAGAAGATCAAAGTAGATGATTTTTAAACAAATAATGGCAAGTCCAATTTGACCTTCAGAAAGTTCAATAGATTTCAATGTGCTCGAGGCATGATCCTGGACCACTTTGAAGATCTCTTGGAATATTTTGAGTTCATTCTGAATCTATCATATTGTTCCATTAATCATCAGAGGTCGAAGTGTGACTACACATTGCTCAGTGAAACTTAACAATTTAATTATCCCAAAGATAGGATACTCGATTAATCAATCGATGTTTCATTTAACAATTATGTGAGTGGGTGCCCCTAAGGCAAGTTTTGGTCTTTTAAAGATTTTGGTGCCCACAATCAAAGTCAGGCTTGTAGTGTTTAAAGATGTTAATCATCAATCATATCATCTTCTAAATCCAATCAATTAAGTTTAGACGTCGAGCCTAGGTCACTACCAAGCCCTCAACAATCATATAAGGTGAAATGGCGATTGTCAAAATTTTGATTTAAGTAGAATATTTCCTTATTGAATGATTATATCATCCTAAACTTTGGGCTTGAGAAAAGTAAATTATCATCTTTTTTATCTTAAGCTCATCACTTAAGAATCATTTGATCATAGTTGACTTTCAAGTCATGAAGATTAGGAGAATTATGATTTTTTTGATGTTGTACAAGGGTGGTGAGTGAGTTTCTACCTTTTAATCCCATTGCATTTCAATCATCCAAACATACTTATTAAGTTCAAAATTTCCCATTTCCCCTTGGTTAATCCTAAATTTTGATTAAGGCACCAAAATCTAGAATAACTATTTTGCCCTTGGGGTGCTTCACCTCATAACTCATTAAACATAACCCACATGACTTTAAGCATTTAGACTGTCATGTCCATGAGGTAATTACTATATTAGAGGAGAATATGGGGGCTTCTCAAATATTTAATTTAATTGAATTATTTATTTAAATTTAGAAAATAGGATTTTCAAAAATTAACTTATTTAACTTTCCAAAATAAAATTTTTATCTAAGAGAAAATTATTAAAGGTTTTCTTAGGTCAGAGAAACACTTAAGCAAAATTTTATTTTTGAATTAAATTTTAATTATTATTATTTTATTATTACTAAGCTTCAATGGTTTAATTAAATAGAAAAAAATGTTTTAATTACCATTATTAATTTTATATTTTTGTTAGACTTCTCTAAGTTCTGAAAACTCAGAAAATCAAATTTTGTTTTTTTTTTTTTTTGATTTTTAATTTGCTTATTATAATTATTTTAATGGGAAAATAAAAAAATCCACTTTTTAACTTTTAAGATTTANGAAACACTTAAGCAAAATTTTATTTTTGAATTAAATTTTTATTATTATTATTTTATTATTACCAAGCTTCAATGTTCAATTAAATAGAAAAAAATGTTTTAATTACCAAAATTAATTTTATATTTTTGTTAGACTTCTCTAAGTTCCGAAAACTTAGAAAATCAAATTTTGTTTTTTTTTAATTTTTAATTTGCTTATTATAATTATTTTAATGGGAAAATAAAAAAATCCTCTTTTTAACTTTTAAGATTTATTTATAACTTAGCTAAATTAGGAAAAACATTTTAATGAGTCCGAAGTGATCAGAAAATGATTAGGCACATTTTGAACTATTTTATAATTTTTGGGATTTTTAATTACTTTGATTTTTTAAAAATTCTAAATAAGACTTAGAAAGTAAGTATTTTCAAAAAATAGTTGTTAATTTTCCCAAGTGTCTTTGATCAAAAGAAACTTAGAAAACCACTTTTCACAATCTTCCCAAGTGTATGTATTTTAATATAACTATTTTTTTACAAAAATATAAGGTTTCTTAGAAAATAAACTTTAATACTCAAAATTAATCAAATAATTTTTATATTTTTGCATTGGATAAACATGATTTTTACGAATAATGTGGGATTGATTTTGTCAATTTTTGATAAGCATGTAATTTACATAAATTAACACAAGATATTTATATTTCATTAATGATAGAAATTTACAAGTAAATTCAAGACATCATGATATTTTTTATAAACTTATCTGACCATAGAAAACTTATTAAATTTATTCCCATAATTTTCCTAATGATATTTTGATCTATGTATTTAAAATAGCCAAAATGCCCACCTTAGCTAGAAAATTAAGGTTTGAATCATAGAGAAGCCCCCTGACCTTGGAAAAATCAGAGGACATAGTCTTTGTTAGGGCTGTCAATTTGGCTCGTTGTTCGTGAACAACTCGTGGTCGGCTCGTTAAGCAGCTCGTGTTCGGCTCGTTCGTTAAGCCTAACGAGCCGAACACGAACAAATTT
>JXCR01133766.1:152025-171557 GCA_002079205.1 Phalaenopsis hybrid cultivar
AATGAAATTTAGATTTATATCACAAAATTCTTATGAATTTGCATATCTCAAACCTAAACTTTGATATTTCGCCACATAACACTCCAAACTTTAATATCACATCAGAAATAAAACTATTATTACATTTAATAAAAATAAATATATATTTTCATGCATGCATTTTAACCACTGAAGTGTCATGTTGTGAAGATAAGAATTTAGGCATGTGATACACAAAACATAAGAATTATTTTCTAGGTATACCAATTTGCATTTAAATGAGGACATTCAAATGCATGCTATACATTTACTACATATTTATATATCTCAAACTTAAACTTTCACATCTACAAACATAGCACTACGTACTTTAATATCACGTCAAAAACATCGATTTCAATAATCTGAATTCTATAAAATGAAAGACAAATTTCAATCCATGGATTTAAAGAACTAAAGTATCCTATATGTAAAAATCAAAATTCTGGTACGAGATAGACAAAACATATGATTTGTGAACTATGTACACAAATTTCACAATAAATTTTTGGTGTTATATAGGGAAAGACATGCGAGATGAGCACAAAGCATGTAAAAGTCAACTAAATCACCAAAACAATAGAAAATCGAATAAAAATTTTAAATTTCTCTTGAATAGAAATTTTCAAAATGTTAAAAAAAAAACAAACGGAATTAGTTAAGTATAAAATTTGACGATGATTGGAATAGAAATTATTTTCGATTTGACTATAAGAACTTGAGAAATTGTTAACCTTAGTGAAAATACGATCCAAGAGCGCTCGGTTGGCCCTCGAAGCTAGGCACACGGGTGAGAGTGAAATGAGGGGGTTTGAAGGTTGGTTCCATATAAACACAAATTTCGACGGCTTTCCTACAGTCAGCTGTTCATTGGTTACTAATTTATTAATAACTAAGGGAATCATGTACTGATTACAATGACATGACATGTCGTTGGCTATTAATAAATAAAAGAACTATGCCATAACTCTTTGACCGTCGGTGACAATGACCTAACATGAGTTTCTTTATAAGTTGAACAAAAATTATTGGCCCTTCAGTTTTTACTTTATTTTTATTTTTGTTAAATTTCTTTTTTTAAGTAGGATGACCACAATAATCCAACGCCTCGAAACTCTTCGATTAATTTCTAACTACTGTTATAGCAACACATGTTATTGTGAAACTGCGAATCTTTTTTAACCGCCATAACAAAGATAGTATTACTTTGATGACAAATACTAATTTAATGCCACATGCCATCTACATTATTTCGTTTACTAGCAGGAACGTTTAGCGGGAAAAAAATGTTTCCTTTTTTTACTTCAAGCTCACCTCAGCATCACTTCGAATGCCATTTTGTCAGTAGCCTCAAATTAACGCTATAATTGCTATTTAATTACACAACCAATAATTATTTATTGATGCATGCATAGATACAGATATATACATTTCGATTGTCTCCAAATAAAGATACAGGTATAAATATTTAAATNCATTTGATCATTTCAGAACACAAAAATGACTAAAGTGGACCCTTTAGTCAACCACAGACACCATTCACTAACTTTTAGTCTAAATGGTCAATTCATGACCTAATGACCACCACATTAACTATATTGGTCAAGTGATACACCGAAAATAAATGCATTTTTAGACATATATTTTATACTTATTTTTTGTGATATTGCACTTTAATGGAATGTATTTTGTTGTTTTCTTGCAGGTTGTTGATTTTTAAGACTTAAAGCAGAAATGAAGCAAAAAAAATAGAATGTGGAGTCAAAATGATATTTTTGAAGAAGTACTCAGCACCGACCGCGCCAAGTAAAGCGTCGACGGCGCTGAACAATAGAACAGATGGTGACTTTACTCAGCGCCAACAACGCTCAGAGGCAGCGCCGACGGCTCCAAATGCGGTTCAACCCTGATTTTATATGGTTTGATGTATTTGAACGATTTTTGAAGAGTTTTTGGAGGCACCTCTTAGAGAACCGACTTTGGGCTTTATTTGGGGATGAAATTCATCAGAAAAGAGACTCCTTTTCACTCTAAGACTCCTTTTCGCTCCACAACGTTCCACCACGCTCCATTTTCGCCATTCTTCATAATCCATCTTCATTCAACCACCATATTGGAGTTTATTGGTGATTTTTCTGTTATAGTTTAGAATATGTGTCATGAGATTTAGTGTGAAACTTTTTTGTAAAAGTGTTGGAAAATGAGAAAAGTGAGATATATCTTCTTCTTGCATTTCTAAGGAAAGGCTATAAGGGATTTTCTTTGGGAAAGAGTTTCAGATAAGTTTTGTTTGTTTATTAGTGTTGTATGAACTTTCTTTTATATATAAAATTTGTGTTTTGTTATGTCTTGCTCATGAAGTCTGAGTAGTTCCCTCTATCTTTCTCCCTACTCTGAGATATGGTGAAATGAAGAGATAACATGGATGTGCCACTATTAAAATATAAAATAAATTGTGATGATTTTTCAACTCCGAACATAATTTACTTTTTGATCTGGCCAATTGAATTATTAAAATATGTTGTGAAACATATGATCTGGGAAATGGAGTATGATTTCTACAACAGAGTGAGGATCACATTTGATTTCATGAAGAAGAAATTCGTTCATGAAATTAAGTGCAAAAAAATAGGGAAATATTCTTTGTTGGGTGTAGAATTGGAGAATCTTTAGGGTTACAGACTAAAATCCCCAATTCGGTCTTAATGTTTAAAAGTTAAAGCGAGAGTTAGCCTTCAAGTGAAGGGAAGTGGGATCTCTTGAGTGTGAGCCGGTATCCTCCTAACCTAACCACGAGTTTAGGGACTAAATCTAGGATTAGCCAATGATTTTCTATGCATTGTATCAGGGTAAAGAATCATAATTGCTTCTATTTGGCACAATACATATTATAAAAATTTATCTAATCTCATTTCAACAGAACCTCATCGTAGTGGGAAGGATGCTTTTTCACATAAGAAATCTTCATTACATAAACATATTTAGTAGATTAGTAATTACTTTTTAAACTTTGCATTTCTATTTTGCTAATAGTTAAATATTTTAGTTTTGATAACATCTCAACATTCAAAATTAGTGACAGTGATTTCGTTTGATTTTCTATAAATTTCTTAGTAAAACTTATCATTGCTAATTTACACCTCTAATTTACACCTTCCCTGTGGGATCGATATTTAGGGCTTAAATATAAAGTCCTTTATTACTTGATAATGATATGTATACTTGCGTAGAATCCAATTATTAACTGCATATAATTATATAAAGTTTACACAACTTACTTTTCATAAAAGGATCAAGTTTTTGGTGCTGTAGTAGTGTCAACTTCATAAATCCTTCTATGTAAAAATCAGGATCATCAACCTTGACCTAAATAGTTAAAATTGGTCAAAATGGTCAATCAATGATTTGATGACCACCACATGGACTATATTGTTTAGCCCTTGACCAAATAAATCAAATTTAGGTCAAAATGATCAATATATGACCTAATATTTATCACATTGACCCAAAAGTCAACTCAATAATTTAAGAGGTCAGATTTGGATAATATGACTAAACCAAGACACATAATCAAAGCCCATGGACTTATGATTAACCCAACCATGACAAGGTTAGGTAACTCACATTGGTCAACTCTAGACTAGAATTGGCCTACTTTGGTCAACTTTGGTCAACAATGGTCAAATTTTGTCAAAATATTCAATTTTGAACCAAATTAACAAAATTGGTCAAATGGTCAACACCCAAAATAATTTTGACCAACTTATGAGTTAATATTATAATTTCCTCCATTTTTGAATAATTAAATAATTAATTAAAAATGGATTTATAAAATTTAACCCTAATTTAAATGGCATCATATGTGACATAAAAAACCCATACTTGATTTTCAAAATTAAATCTAATTAATGGAAAGCCATCAATGAGTCACCCAAGACTCATTACACCCATCATAAAATATCTGGCACCTTATCCACCCCATTAACCATGATTCTAACCATAGTTAAGAGTCATTATGACACCATTATGAAAGAAGGGACATTTGTCATTCCCTCTTAAAATGAAAGCTTGACTATCGGTGCTATTTTTAGTTGGTGGGGTTGCCCGTAAGAAGTTATCAGCCATCGGAATCGAAATCCCGTTGCCTGCTTCGGAAGGACGTTTTAATTTACATATATATTTAGTTTTAGAAATAAAATATGAAATCAAACTGACCCCAAATTTTTCATAGTTTAAATGAAAGAGCATTGTACCTCTAATCATGTATCTATCCCGAAGGATAAACACAAGACTTGAGGATGAGGCTCGATCAAATAAACGGATCCTGTATCTATCCCAAAGGATAAACACAAGACTTGAGGATGAGGCTCGATCAAATAAACTCCTATATCTATCCCGAAGGATAAACACAAGACTTGAGGATGAGGCTCGATCAAATAAACTAAGATATATGACGTCTGTTTGGTCTGCGAAACCTTTGTATTTGCCGACAAGTTCCCCTATTTAATATAATCCGTTTGGTCTGCGAAATCTTTGTATTTATCTATAAGTTCCACTATTTATTATAAAGAATTAAATAGGGTTTATATGAAGCTAGGTTCGAACATGCTTCCTATAAGAGCAAGCCCCAATAATTAATTACATCTTAAATGACCAAAGTCACCTAAGAAGACTCTCGATAAAAATCAGGAAATATAGAATTTCAAAGGGTAGGACTCTTCAACGAAATCGGACGTAGATGTGTGAAAGGGGACTAGTTCAAATTTGGAACATTTTTATTGTAGAATAAAAATTTCAAAGGGTAGGACTTTTCAATGAGATCGGACGTAGAGGTGTGAAAGGGGATTGGTTCAATCTAAAGTCACCTAAGAAGACTCTCGATAAAAATCAGGAAATATTATCTTCAAGGAGTTTCAAAGAGTAGGACTCTTCAACAAAATCGAACGTAGAGGTGTGAAAGGGGATTGGTTCAAATTTGGAACATTTTATATTCACCTAAGAAGACTCTCGATAAAAATCAGGAAATATTATCTTCAAGGAGTTTCAAAGGGTAGTCACCTAAGAAGACTCTCGATAAAAATCAAGAAATATTATCTTCAAAGAATTTCAAAGGGTAGCTTCTTTAACGAAATCGGACGTAGAGGTGTGAAAGGGGATTGGTTCAAATTTGGAACATTTTACTTTTCAATGAGATCAGACGTAGAGGTGTGAAAGGGGATTGGTTCAAATTTCGAAGGTAGGACTCTTCAACGAAATCAGACGTAGAGGTGTGAAAGGGGATTGGTTCAAATTTGGAAGGCAGGACTCTTCAACGAAATCGGACATAGAGGTGTGCAAGGGGATTGGTTCAAATTTGGAACATGGTGGGACTCTTCAACGAAATCAGATGTAGAGGTGTGAAAGGGGATTGGTTCAAATTTGGAACATTAGAGTCCAAAGGAGGAAGAACTAGGGGATGTCATAGATCTAGAGGAGAACCTTGGTGACTTCCAACTCTTCAACAAAATTGGATGTAGAGGTGTGAAAGGGGATTGGTTCAAATTTGGAACATTTTATTGTAGAATCCGAAATCAGACATAGAGGTGTGAAAGGTGATTGGTTCAAATTTGGAACATTACGTTGTAGAATCCAAAGGAGAAAAACTAAGGGATGTCATGGATCCAGAGTAGAACCCCGGTGACTTCTCAAGCTATCCTAATGTTTGGCTTCTATTTTGAGAAGAAAAATTTAAGCGTTTCATCATGCCAATTTTATTAGTTAGGGCTTACATTCGTGTGAAATGATCACACAAATAGCATGGAAGATGTGAGGATTTTGGTCGTGACAAACGACAACCTCGGAATCCTAAGACGAGTTAGGGCTTATATTATATAACAGAGTTATACAAAGGCCTAAAGATAAGGTGAGGATTTACATTGCATAAGTAAGCAACCTCGAAGTCCTATGGCTTTGTTGTTTAAGTCTAAGGAAGGAAGATTGATTTAGCTGGGGAAGACAGATTTTGTTGTTGATGATGGCCGTGCTGCCCATCGTGCTAGCTTCAAGCTCTTGACCACAACGAGTTTGAGTTTTTTAATGTGTCAAGTTATAATGTCAAATCAGGTGGCCTTACAGTTTAAGTTCTTTAAATTTTATGAGGGCTTGTTAAAGTTGATTAGAGCGACACTGGTTAGGATCCTACGGTCCCCTTGTTCCGGCACAACTATTTTCTATTGGATTCACTTCGTCTAAATGAACTTACTAAACTCAACTTAATGAGTTCCATAATTTCATTTAGACCGTGGGAAGCCTCATTAGCAACCGTAGGTTACCTCCTCCAAGGAATTCCCGATCATCCGATAGAGACATCTTAATTTAGTTGAAGTTGTAGTTTTGTGTGATGTTTGTGATTAAATTTTGAGTTATTTTATATTTTGAATGTTGTGGCGGTGAATTTTTATTTTGGTTGATTTTAGTTTTGGTTTTGGTTTTAGTTTTGTGGCTATCCTGAGAGTTTTAGTTTTCATGCAGGGTGACATTATTGTTTAACATGCAAATTTACAGGTATGAAAGTACAAGAAAAACAATGTTGAAAAATGTAAAAGCGTACCTAGTGAGTCTTCTCATTCCACCATCTGAAACTTAAAAGACATGTTAAGGCAGTTTATATGAAACAGGGAAGTAAAATTTTGGCAATTTTCCTAGCCTTATGTCATATCTTGGTGGGTCCTTAGGACTTTAGTTAAGAATGATGTTGCCAAGCAAAACATATTAAGTTAAGTAGATCTCCAAGGTATCCAACAGATCTAGAGAAAGAAGTAGGTCCGTGCTACTCTCTTGTTGCCTGGTGAAAAATCCTGAGTTCTTTTAAACTTATTTTGTTGCTTAAAAATTCATCCTGTAAATACCCTAATGCTCAGTGAACACTGATGTCTCCATTATCCCTAAGAATAGGGTAATTATCACTTTTGATTCAATTTAAGAATTATGTGGGTGAACACCCTTAAAGAGGCAAGTTAGTGTTGTTGGAACACTTAGCCAAAATTTGACTCTAATTGAGCCTGTAGTGTTTGAAAGATATTTTAATTTTCAATGATATTTACTTTTCTAATCCTCATTTAAATGAAACTTGATTTAGCCTAAGTTACTATTAAGCCCTTAAGACATAGATGAGTTTCTTAAATAGTTTTGAAAAGGTTAAGCTTTAGGTGATCATGATTCGTGATTTGAATCTTATTTGAACATAAAAATAGGGGTATTAAATTGATGAGTTATTTACACCCAAAATCATTCCTTTAAGTTCTAGATTCATTTTATTTTAATAAACTCCCAAATTTTATTAAATGCTTCTTCTTTAATGACTGGCTCGAGAAGAACCTCAAGGAAGAGAATATAACGATCTCGAAGGAGTATATGAGAGAACCTAAAAAGGGTTCCATAAACATGATATGAGCCGAGCTAATCTCCCCAATCGATCTGTATACTGAAACATATGGATGGAGTACAACTTGGGATGAACTCAAGAGGGTCCTTAATCAGATACAGGATTCATTGAAACAAGCTTCAATGAATACTGAAGAAGGATGGAATGAAGTTTGGAGCAGATCATCCAAGAAGATACTCAACAAGATCCAGTCTACATCAAAGCAAGCTTCTATTCAGAGTCCGCAACATACCGAGCTTGAAAGGAAGGTTTCGCCAGGAGATCTGTCATCGTCAAGGACAAAGAGCAAGAAGAAGAAAAGCATCACTGCAAAGATTGATAGCACAGGGGGTAGGATGGGGGCTTCATCTACTAGATTGGTTGTCTCGACCTCGGGGAAGAAAATACTCAAACCCCTGACATTGTATGATAATTTTTTTGTCCCTCCTGGGTCTTATGAATTTAATGATTTTGATCTCAGCTATGTTGTAACTATCTTTTGATGATAACGTATTAGATTATGACCGATGTAGCTTTGATCTCGATCCCCAAAATGATCCTCAAATCGTACTCGAGTCCGATGAACTCGTTGTCAAGTCCAAAAAAGACATCAATAATACCGCTTACGACAGCACCTATAACGAAGAGCCAACTCTCGAGCATCATGGTACACCGCTTACCATCAACATAGATCTTTTTGACGAAGAGGAAAAGACACCGGAGGATTCAACAATGATATCTCAAGAAGAAGAAATCACAGAAGTTAACTTAAGGAGCAGAAAAGTATTACCACCAAGAACAACTCCAATAGATAAATAAAAATAGATAATGAATCGAGAAGAGATACCCCCACCTCCACCAGTGGAAGAACCACATGATCAAGATAAAATCGGAGGAACATACAAAGTAGACTACAACGTGCTAGCTCATCTTAGGAAGTTGCCGGCACGACTAAGCATCAACGATGCTCTGATCCTGTCAAAGGAGATGAGAGAGTCTCTGGTTATAGCTCTGCTTGACCCAGAAATTTGCATAGCTCAGTTGGCCAGTACATCCTCAGAAGAATTTTGCTCGTTGAAAGAATAGCCTGGGGTAACCTTCACAGATGAAGACTTGCTGCTCGGTACCGCCAACCACAACCGTCCACTCTACATCTCCGCCAACATCAGCAGATTTGTGTTGTCTAGAGTTTTAGTTAATCCTGGAGCATCTCTTAACTTGATGAGCCTACGAATATTGGCCTATTTGGATATTGAAGCTCAAGAGCTTACGACCAACAAAATGATGTTAAGAGGATTCAACAGAAAGGGAGAAAGAGCCCTCAGATCAATTACATTACTTATGAAGGTTGGAGAACTCGTGACAACAGCTAAATTTCATATCATCGATGCCGAGACCTCTTTTAACGCTCTATTGGGTCGACCATGGATTTATGAGCATAATATGGTTCCATCATCTCTACACCAGTGCATCAAATACTGCAAAGATGGTCAAGAAAATTTCATCAAAGGAGATCTACAACCATTTTCAGTGCATGAAGTTGGTATCCATGAAGATACTGCCTACTACGTGCCTCCAAAGAAGACTGTCTTCTTGCATGAGATTCTGAAAAACAAAGATAAAGATTCAGAAGAATCACAAAATGGAGGCCATTCAACTCTGTTTCAGCAATCTTCCACCACTCCTTTATAAAGATATGATGAAAGGCCTTTTAGTTCGCTCATCCGAGGTCGAGGCCGGCGACGTGGACAAGGAAGGATCAATTTAATTATTGAACGGACTAGGTCAACTATCAACATTGGTGATGAAGACAGTTCTGAAGACGAAATAATGATGACAAGATAGAAGAGACCTCAGTATGAGATATCTCTAGAAGATACAGAAAAGAATGAATATAAAATAATGTATGATCGGATAAACCACTATGTGAATGCTATGACCCTCCCTTCAATTCTCCCTCAAAAGGTCGAGAGTTTGAGGTCAAGTGAGTCTATAGTGTTGGTTGAAAGCCGATCAAATTTTACCATGCTTCTACCTCTACTGAGCTTGAAAAACATGTAAATTTTGATGTTGATTCTAATGAATTAATGGAAATGCCTTTTGTTTACTTCTCGCCTTGTGTTCAAAAGTTAATTCAACAGGGACACTTACCAAAACAACTATCTTTTGGTTACTTCTCGCCTTGTGTTCAAAAGTTAATTCAACAGGGACACTTACCAAAAATTCTTGCCTTATGTTCAAAAGTTAATTCAACAGGGACACTTGCCAAGACAAATGCTAAAATATAAAATTCAACTTTTTAAAAAATTATGGAATGCTAAAAGTCGAGCCTCAAACTCTAAAGAGGGTCTCGAATTTGGTATAGTCGGACCATTCGATGATTCTGAAGTTTGCATGATTGTTACTGGTGAGTCAGAAGAGGATTGCCTCGATATAGAGGATGACTCTATTGATTAGTCAATAGAAGATACTCCACCTGAATTTGAGGAAGAAATTAAATCTGTCATTGATGAATTGAAAGAAATTAACCTCCGGACTAAAGAATGACCCCGACCTACATTCATAAGTTCTCTACTTAATGACAAAGAGTCTACAAAATTGATCAAACTATTAATAGAATATAAAGATTGCATCGCATGGAGCTATGATGAAATGCCAGAACTGTCAGCAGAAGTTGCAGTTCATAAACTTGGGGTGGACAAGAATATAACTCCTGTAAAACAAGCTCCCAGGAGAATGCGCCTCAAAATAGAACAACAAGTCATTGCCGAGGTGAAGAAATTAATAGACGCCAACTTTTTTAAAGAGGAGCGATATCCCACATGGTTAGCTAACAATGTACCTGTTAAGAAGAAAAACAGACAGATTCAATTTTGTGTCGATTTCAGAGATTTGAACAAGGCATGTCCAAAACACGAGCTTCCACTACCTATACCAGAGATGGTGGTGGATATCGCTTCAACACATAAAATTTTCTCCTTCATGGATGGAATGTCGGGATACAACCAAATCAAGATGCCTCTCGAGGACGCAGTACTTACAACCTTCGGAACACCTGCTACATAGTGATGCCGTTTGGACTAAAGAACGCCGGAGCAACATATCAGCGTGCAGTGACGAAGATTTTTTACGACCTCATTCACAACCAAGTAGAATGCTACGTGGATATATTGGTCATCAAAAGTAAACAGAAAATAGACCATTTTTATGATTTGAGAAACGTGTTCGAACGATTACGGCAATACAATCCTAAAATGAATCCTTTAAAGTGCACCTTCGGCATTACCTCCGGGAAATTTCTAGGATTCATTTTCTGTCATCGGGGAATCGAGATCGACCCGGATAAGATTAAAGCTATCTTAGAAATGCCTCCCCGTAAAACCTTGAAATGACTACGTTCCTTCTAAGGGATGTTGGCATATCTGAGACCATTTGTTTCTAATCTCTCAGATAGGTATCAGCCTTTCTCAACAATAATTAAAAAGGATGCCAAATTTATTTGGGAAGAGAAGTGTTAGTGGGCTTTTGAGGCCGTTAAACAATATTTAATGACACTTCGTGTCTTGGCAGCCCCTATCCCAGGAAAACCTCTGATACTTTATATCGCGACCTTAGATGACTCTCTCGAAGCCCACTTAGCCCAAGTCAATGAGGAGGATAAAGAAAATGCACTCTACTACTTGAGTCGCCGTCTAATACCGACAAAGATAAGGTATCCACCTATTGAGAAGCATTGTCAATGAAAAGGATAAAGAAAATGCACTCTACTACTTGAGTCGTCATCTAATACCGACGAAGATAAGGTATCCACCTATTGAGAAGCATTGTCTGGCATTAATTTTTTCGCCCAAAAGCTTAGACATTACATGCTTTCTCATAAGATTACCCTGATCTCAAAAGTTAATCCATTGCAATATTTGATGACCAAAGCAACACTCCCCGGACGTCTAGCAAGATGTTCAATGATCTTATTGCAATTTGATATAAGTTTTATTCCCTCTCGTGCTATCAAGGGACAGATAATAGCAGACTTTCTCACTGCACACCCACTGTCAGCTGGGTCCTCTCTCAACGGCAAGTTACCAGAGGAGCTAATACTACAAATGAAATTCTCCAGTGCGCAACGCTGGGAGATGTACTTCAATAGTGCTTCATCAGCCAGAAAAGACAAAGAATCATGCACAGCTGTACCTAACAAAGCAGGGATTGGTTTGATCTTTATCACGACAGATAAGGGTATGATAAGGTTCTCATACCACCTGACAGAGCTGTGCACCAACAATGAAGCAGAGTATGAAGCTTTAATCACCGGATTGGAAATGACAATCTCAATGGATATAACAAACATTGCCATCTATGGCGACTCCCAGCTCGTCATCCAACAAGTCGCCAGACAGAACAAAATTTTGAAACCAAGATTAGCAGAATACCATCAGTACTTGATGAAGCTCCTGGAGCAAATTCTTGACGTAACTTTCTACCGGATTCCTAGGGGAGATAGCACCCATGCAGACGCTCTAGCAAAACTTGCTTAGGAAATGGTGTGTCCCCCGGAGGATTCCATCAAAGTCACAGTGCAAGGAAGACGAGTCTTGTCTCGGATGGACTTCAAAATTCTACACAAGCTTGGAAAAGAAGAAATAATAAATACAGTTACAGACATCAATGAAGATTGGCACAAGTCATTAACATAATATTTGCATACTGGCAAGCTGCTAGAAGACAAGTCTGAGGTGCACCACATCACAAGAAGGGCTATGTCTTACGCTTTGAATGAAAATGTTCTTTACAGAAGATCATTTGACCAACTGTGGCTATGGTGTTTGAGCAGAGCTGAAGCACAGAATATTGCTAAAGAGGTACATGCCAGATTGTGTGCCTCTCACCAGTCAGGGGCTAAAATGAAACTGAAGATTAAGAGACTCGGATATTATTGGCCAGCAATGATGTCTGATTGCATGGATACAGCCAGAAGATGTCACTACACCCAACAGTTGCCTCGTGATCATTCGACTGTTGGAGCACAAACATAATAGGTTTGATAGACCCTCCATCTTCCAAATGACACAGGTTTATACTTGTCGCTACAGATTACTTCTCCAAATGGGCAGAGGGAGTACCATTACGTTAGGTTACGACAGAGCATGTCCTTTAATTTTTCAAAAGCCAAATCTCTACCCTTTTGGAGTGCCATGAAGAATAATTTCTGACAATGGGACAGCTTTCAGAAGTATAAAGATCAACAGTTTCGTCAAAAGACATGGGATAGATTGGAGATACTCTACAATTTACTATCCCAGAGCAAATGGTCTGGCTGAGGCATTCAACAAAACACTGGTACCTATTTTGAAGAAAACATTGGATGAAAACAAAAGGGATTGGCACAACAAACTATTAGAAGCCTTGTGGACCTACCAAACGATTTTCAGAACTCCTACTCAGTGTACACCCTATATGCTCATGTACGGAGCCGAGGTCGTGCTACCGTTAGAAATCCAGACACCATCCCTCAGAGTCGCCGTTGCCAATCAACTCACAACGGAGGAAAGTGCAAAACTCAGACTTGAAGAACTGGAGGGTCTTAAGGGAAAACGACTAGAAGCACAACAATATTTGGAGCTTTACCAGGCGAAGATGGTACAAGCTCATGACAAATTGGTCCGTCTAAGGACATTCAAATTTGGTGACCTCGTAGTTGTCCTCAAAAGGCCTATTCTTGCATGCCGCAAAATAGGTGGAAAATTTGAGCCAACTTGGAAGGGACCATTTGTCATTGAAAAGATCTACCCAGGAGTAGCTTACCAATTAGTGGACTTACGGGGCGAAAGGCCCATGTTACCAATAAACGGACGATATCTCTAAACTTATCACACAACCTGATGTCCCTTGCCTTTGCTTGCTTTGAAACATTGAAACTTTGATTTTTTTCGGGTTATCTATATGGCCAAATGTCTATGACCGGGTCCAAATTTTATAATTAACCTCCATATAATGAAAATTTTGAGAAAGAAATTTTAAACTTCAAATTTTCTTCTTTCCACTTTTAAGTATAATATTCCACTAAATTAAACAAAACTCATACATAAAATAAACAATTCATTGCACAAAAATAAACTAAAATTTACTTTAATAAATACATTATTTTGTTCTTGTTCATGCCAAGTTTCGGCCCACTGACGTTTTTCCTGTCGTCTGCAGAAAAATGTCGGGACAGAGGCTGATCTTTGCTTTCTAAGATGGCTGGAACATCGCATTAAATGAGGAAATGGCGCTGCGGGGCGGCACCATAGACTTCAATGTAGATTTAAACCAGGTTGACATGGACTACGAAGGTCCTCTAATGAACGTAGTCAGCTGTAAAGAGAAAGAGGGACTTCCTTCACTACTAAGAGTGACCGCTAAAGATAATGTATCATGCAAGGGCAAGAAAGTGATAACAGAGCGAGATCCAATGGAGGGGTCCAGCCGTCTGCCCTCCATGGTAGCTACACCTGCTGGAGGCTTAATAGCTGCCAATAATAAACGACTACCAAGTACTCCGCTTTGTAGGACACAACGCAAGAACGCTAGCCGCAAGAAGCAGAGAGCTTTTCTACGACAAGAATGCAAACGTCAAAGAGAGACGAACAACTTGCTCACCCCTATTCCTTATGGGCACATTTATGATCTGGACCTGAAAGAAACTTCTACTAGCTTACCCCCCATGGATGAAGAACCAGGGTTTGTGAAAGAGTGAAACACACTTTCAGTTTCAGATGTTTTGTGCAAGGGTTGCCCAACATGCAACGTTGAAATACTGGTCGGGACATCAGCCACGGACGCATTTATAGAATGGCCCGATTGTAATGTTCTACATCTGTAGCATTTCAATACATTAGAAGAATACACTTCAAGCACCAATGAATCTCAAACTTTGGATTTCATGATGGATGAATCATATGTCCCACTAGGGATGGATCAGCATGTACCATGGAACTCAGGGTCGTACATCCCGCTAGAGGCCGTATCCCATATTCCAGATCGACCAGCACCAGTTTGGATTCCCGCCGATGTTCAAAGGAAGGAACGCCCGTGATAGCTGTCAACCCCTGGTATGGTAGAATACTACAAGATAAGTAGAGTAAATAAAAGAGAATCCAATTTCTATGAAGAGGTTCAGGGAAATTTTGTCAACATATTGGATGGCCTGGAGCTGTACACCAGGGTTTTCTCCGAGACTGATGAAAAAAGCATTATAGACTGCATCTTTGATTTAAGAGATAGAGGCCGAGCGGGCCTTCTCATGTAAAGGACATATTCCGAGATAAAGAAATGGATGAGAGGGAAGGGAAGAATCACCATCCAATGTGGCTGTTGTTATAACTTCACGAATGACAGACAGGGGAATCCGCCTGGGATCCTCAGACATGATCAAGTAGATCCGCTACCACCAATGATAAAATGGATGATCAAATGGAATATTCTACCTGCAACCTGCATTCCCAATAGTTGCATCATCAATATCTATGAAGAGGGAGATTTCATTCCCCAACACATTGATCATCATGATTTTGTGAGGCCTTTCTACACGGTCTTATTTCTGAGCAAAAGCAATATTCTATTTGGGAAAGAAATTGATATCGTCGGCCCTGGTGAATTCAGAGGTTCTGTGGAGATTCCTCTTCCAGTCGGTTCAGTACTTGTTCTCAAGGGCAACGGTGCAGACGTTGCCAAACATTGCATTCCAGGAGTACGACATCGTAGGTTGTCTGCAACTTTCCGCAGGATGGATGATAGTAAAATGCCATATGGATTCCAGCAGGACCCAGAATTGAAGGAGTTACTTCCATATGAGCTGTGAGAAAGTTGTACCTCTAAGTACATGCAAAGGGAACTCTTATGCTGGAGCATGACTTAGAAGGTCTGCTTGATTAGGAGCTCAACATACCTGGAGCATGACTTAGAAGGTTACTTCCATACGAGCTAGGATCAGCAGTATTTTATAAAAATAAAATAATATTTAAAATAAAAACTTTATTTTTAACCTATTTTAAGTATTTAAATATTAAAAATCCCTAAAAATCACAAAAATAATAAAACTTATAGAAATGTTCTAAATTGCTTCCTAAGCACTTATGAACAATTAGAATATTTTTCCTGATTTTCTAAATAAAAATATTGTAGTTTGAAGCTTAAAAACGATTTTTAAAGGCTGAAAATGTGTATTCATTCAAATATATCCAATAAATCAAATAAAATTCAGAAAAACTAAAAATCTTCTCCTCTGAGTTCTTTGACCTCAGGGAGATTTTTCAAAAATATAAAACTTAGTTTTCTCCATTTTAAATATTTTATATCTAACAAATTCCCCAGAATTTGAAATAATTCTTGAAATTCACATAACATTCGAAAAATCATGAAATTTGGTTCAAAGATTTCTCTTGTCTAAGTCTACCTACAGTAAAAATTTTAAGGGATTAGGATTTACCTTGGTCAAGTTAGGAATTTTCTTTGAAAAATCTTTATTTTGCAAGAAAATAATTATATAAATTAAATTAAATTTTTAAAAATCATATTTTCTCCTTTGATGTCTTGATTGACCCATGAATGAGGTAGGATAAAAATTCCAAAATCATTTGGATTAAATTTGACAAATTATGATGTGATAGAGCCTTAAGGGCAAATGTGTAATTTTGGAAAATTAGCCTTAATTAAAATTTACGCTTAATTTAAGGAGGGAAATGGGTAACCTCTGATCTTAATCAATTAATATGATGTTTGAAACACAAGGGGTTAATTGGTAGAAACCAATCTCACCTTCTTAATTAAAAAAGATAAGTTAATGAATTTCTAAATTACTAAAATTTGGAAGTTTATTAAAATAAAAAATGAATCTAGGACTTAGAGGTATGACTTTTGAAGTCAATAATTAATTAATTTAATACCCTTATTTTGATGTTCAAATCCAAATCATGAATCATGACCACCTAAAGCTTAATCTTTTCAAAGTTAATTAAGACACTCACCTAAGTATTAAGGGCTTAGTAGTGACTTAGGCTAAATCAAGTTTCATTTAAATGAGGATTAGAAAAGTAAGCTTAGTAGTGACTTAGGCTAAATCAAGTTTCATTTAAATAAGGATTAGAAAAGTAAATATCACTGAAAATTAAAATATCTTTAAAACACTACAAGCCCAATTAGGGTCAAAATTTGCCTAAGTGTTCCAACAACACTGACTTGCCTTTTTAAGGTTCCTCACCCACGTAATTCTTAAATTGAGTTACAAGTGATTATTACCCTATTCTTAAAGATAATTAAGACATCAATGCTCACTGAGTAATGAGGGTATTTACAGGATGAATTATTAAGCAACATAATAAGTTTGAAAGAACTCGGGATTTTTCACCAGGCAGCGAGAGAGTAGCACGAACCTGCTTCTTTCTCTAGATCTGTTGAATACCTCGGAGATCTACCAAACTTAATATGTTTTGCTTAATAAAATCATCCTTAATTAAACTCCTAAGGACCCACCAAGATATGAAGTAAGGTTAGGAAAACTACCAAAATCTTACCTTTTGCCTCTATATGAATTGCCCTGACGAGCATTTTAAGTTTCAGGTGGTGGAATTAGAAGACTCGTCAGGTACACTTTTACAGTTTTCAGCGTTATTTTTCTTATATGTTTATGTTATACTTTTGTGCTTATATAAATTTGCATGGATAACCAAAACCAAAACCAAAACCAAAACCAAAACTAAATTCAACCAAGATAAAAATTTACCCCCACAACATTCAAAATAAAAAACAACTCAAAATTTAATCACAAACATCACACAAAACTACAAGTTCAACTAAATTAGGACGTCTCTATCGGATGATCAGAAATCCTTCAGAGGAGGTAACCTACGGTTGCTAACGAGGCTTCCCACGGTCTAAATGAAATTATGAAAATCATTAAGTTGAGTTTAGTAAGTTCATTTGGACAAAGTGAATCCAATAGAAAATAATGGTGCCGGAAAGAGGGAACTGTAGGATCCTAACCGTTGTCGCTCTAATCAACTTCAACATTCCCTCATTAAATTTAAAGAACTTCAACCATAAGGCCACCTGATTTGACATTATAACTTGACGCACTAAAAAACTCAAACTCGTCGCGGTAGAGAGCTTGGAGCTTGCATGGTGGGCAGCACGACCATCTTTAACAGCAAAACCTGTCTTCCCTAGCTAAACCAATCTTCTTTTCTTAGACTTAAATAACAAAGCCATAGAACTTTGAGGTTGCCCGCTTAAGCAACGTAAATTGTCACCTTATCTTTAGGCCTTTGTAAAGCCCTGCTATACAATATAAGCTCTAACTCGTTTTAGGATTCCGAGGTTGTCGTCTATCACGACCTAAATCCTCACATCTTTCAGGCTATTTGTGTGATCGTTTCACACGAATGTAAGCCCTAACTAATAAAATTGGCAGGATGAAACATTTAAATTTTTCTCTTGAAACCTAAAGACAAACATTAGGATAGCTTGGGAAGTCACCGGGGTTNTTGAAACCTAAAGACAAACATTAGGATAGCTTGGGAAGTCACCGGGGTTCTTCTCTGGATCCATGAAATCCCCTAGTTCTTCGTCCTTTGGACTGTACAACAAAATGTTCCAAATTTGAACCAATCCCCTTTCACACCTCTTTGTTCGATCTCATTGAAAAGTCCTACCATTTTGAATTCTTTAAAGATAATATTTCTTGATTTTTATCGAGAGTCTTCTTAGGTGACTTTGGTTATTTAAGATGTAATTAACAATAGGGGCTTACCCTTATAGGACGCTTGTCCGAACCCAGCTTAATATAAACCTTATTTAATTTTTTATATTAAATAGGGGAACTTATCAAATATAAAGGTTTTGCAAACCAAATGGATGTCATACTTTTTTAGTTTTTTTGATCGAGCCTCATCCTCAAGTCTTGTGTTTGTCCTTTGGGATAGAAACAGGATTTGAGGTACAACGCTCTTTTATTTAAACTATGAAAAATATGGGGTCAGTTTGATATATGTAAGTTAAAACATCCTTCCGAAGCGGGCGATGGGATTTCGATTCCGGTGACCGACAGCTTCTTACGGGCAACTCCCACCAACCCAAAATAATGCCGACATCGGCATAGCATGGTACATTCATTTCATCAAATACTATATAATTGTTCATCAGGGAAATTATCTAAAATTTTATTTACAAAATTAGTTAATTTTTCTATTTCTATTCTAAGAAAATGATCAGTTATTTGATTATCATTATCCTTTTTATCAACTACGATAAAATCAAACTCTTGCAATAGAAGTATCCATCTAATTAATTTTGGTTTAACATCCTTCTTTCATATCAAGTATTTAATAACAGAATGATCTGTATGCACTATAGATTTAGTTCCAATTAAGTAAGGTCTAAATTTATCGAAGGCATAAATAATAGCCAGTATCTCTCTTTCAGTAGTAGTGTAGTTAATTTGAGCATCTTTTAGAGTTTTACTAGCATAATATATTACTTTAAAAATTTTGTTGTGCCTTTATTCTAACACAGTCCCAATAGCATAATCACTAGCATCGCACATTTTTTCAAAAGGTTTCTCCTAATCAGGGGGAACTATTATAGGTGCACTGATTAATTTTTCTTTCAATAATTCAAATATTTTTATACTTTCCTTATTAAAATCAAATTTCATGTCCTTTTCTAAAAGTTGGCATAATGTTTTAGTTATTTTAGAAAAAAATTTTATGTAACGTCTGTAGAAACCAACATGTCTTAGAAAGCTTCTTACCCCCTTTAACATTAGTCGGAGGTGGTAATTTTTCAATAAATTGAATTTTTACAGGATATACTTCTATGCCATCTTCAAAAACTTTATGCCCAAGTATAGTTCCTCCTACAACCATAAATTGACATTTTTCCCAATTTAGTACAAGGTTGATTTTTTCACATACTTTCAGAACTTTTTCTTAATTATTTAAACATAGCTAAAATAAGGTTCCAAAAACTAAAAAATCATCCACTAACACTTCCATTCCATGTTCAATTAAATTACATTGTTGTTGACCTCACTTTTGGTTGAGGTCTAGAAAACTTCTTTAGTAGCCTAGGTCTAGCC
>JXCR01133767.1:2254-15982 GCA_002079205.1 Phalaenopsis hybrid cultivar
ATTATATCACTCATAAATTTAATAACTTTGCAAATCTACTATTTTCTCAATGGCTTGGATTTATAACAAACATCTCTTATTCAAATTTCTTAAAATCTGTTGTATTCATCCGCCAATATTTAGAAAAGCAAAACATGATATTCTTGCACATACATAATCATTTTGATTCCAAGGATGCATATTTATTTCTCTAGACCATATGAAATTTATTTAACCACCACCTTACCTTCAACATTCACATCCTTTTTAACCACCACCTTACCTTCAACACTCACATCCTTAAAATACATCATCAAATAATTAAAAGAAAAAAACAACAAAGGACGCAAGCTTGTTTCATGCTTTGATGAAAATCACTCAACTAAACACGTCTTGGAAATGAAACCCACTTAAACATGCTGGACACCATGGTTTAGTCACACATGCACTTGACTCGCCTTCTAACAATATTTTCTAAAATATCTCCCTCTAATATAGAAACCCATCATCATTAGAAAAGGTCAATTAAATACAAACCTTATCATATAAATTGATCATTGTCTGGGGATTTAGACCTCCACATCTATCTTTTATCCTTGTTGGAGTCGGAGCCCACATGAAAATTAAAATACAAAATTTTACTTTATTTAAGCACATAGTCAACAAAAATATTTAGAAAATTTTCAAAGGTTCTAGAGACCTTTTTAAAATAGTATTTAGAAAAATCTAAAATACATAATTAATGACGTGTGTAGAAAAGTATTATAGAAACTAAATAGTAGTCACATGATTGAAATGTGCTGACACAATCCAAATGGAGCTTTCACTATAATAAATGTGTGACGTATTTGAGTTTTGCATCAAGAAAAAAATAAGTGAATTAAAAGTGACTTTTTCATTATGTGTTTCCCCTTCGTTCTAAGCAATCCTCCTCTCATAATAGTCCTTTATTTCCAATAAAGTGATGCCATAATAAGATCCTTTCTAGAGAGATAGCAAGCAACGACATGATTACCTTCAAGATTCCAACACCCAATAAGAGCAACTATGACAATAGAAGCATCAAGTTAAAGGCCCACTTTGGAGCGCAAAATGCATGAAAGATGGTAGAAAAAGGCTACAAAAGGTCAAGGGATGAGTCTAGTTATCCCAAACTCAAAAGGATAGTTTAAGAGATTTGAGGAAGAGAGAAAAAAGACTATGTAATCTATCAAGAATTAGATGATAACGATTTTGAAAAGATTTCTGATGTGAAGTCTACCAATTAGGTCTCTAATAAAAGAGCAAAGCAAGTCGAGAAGGTTGAAGGAACGTCTCTAAACATAAAGAGGCGAGTTCCGAAGTCATACATATGAAAGCTGAAAGCATCTCCGACTATTTTACTAGTCTTAAGACAAAAGGATAAAAGCTAGAAAATGTAAAAGTAAGAAAGACAATCAGTAGTCGTGTCTTCGTATTTGATGAAAGAGAGTTTAGGATCCACATGACGCTTAGTGCAGCATCATTCCATGCTTGAGCATGATAAGTGTAGAAACCAAGGATGGAGCAATAGAGGAGCTTACTAGACTAACTACACCTACTTCATGTACTAAAAAAGACCATCTTCGAGTACAAATTCAAGTGAAAGAGTTTCACATTTCAGAATACCACAAAAAATTTATGAGGTAATCGATAATCAAAACAGTCTTATTCTTTTTCGCCTTTATTTTGATTTGTGAATCAATAAATTTTCAAGAGGTCGTGCAAAGAAGACGAAGGATGACATGATGAAGAAATCAAGATGATTAAGAAATACAATACTCGGTAACTTGTTACAATTCAAGAAGCACACAAGAAACTTGACATAAAGTGGGTGTACAAAGTTAAGAAGATCTCAAAAGATAAGTTGCGAACAATAAATAAAGATTAATGACAATAAGATACAAAATAATAGCTGACATCAACTATGAAGAGATATTTGCTCCTGTTACTCGGCTTGAAACTATTAGGCTAATCATTTTTTTTACAGCTAAAGATTAGCATATATAAAATGCATGTAAGGTTTTCCTTTCTGAATGGAGTCCTAAAAGAAGAATTCTACATTCAACAACCACTAGGCTACAAAGTCAAAAGGCAAGGAGACAGCTTTGAAAATGAAGAAGGCTCTATTTGGGTTCAAACAAGCACCAATAACATGGAACAATAAAATTGTGAAGTATTTCCTCAAGAACAATTTCATCAAATGCCCTCATTAGCATGCCCTCTACATCAAATTCAAGGATAGATACATTTTCATAGTGTGCTTGTATGTGGACGATTTGATCTTCATTGCAAGTATAATCCAAACATGATTAAAAATCTCAAGAAATTGATGACAAGAGTTTGAGATGAAGAACATTAGACAAATGGTCTACCATCTTGATATGGAAGTTAAAAAAAATACGCAAGCATCTTTCTTTTTAAAAACCACAGTTTGATTCAAATTTTGGGTTAATCATTCTTATAAACCTTGTGCAACTTGTTTTTTGGAAACTCATAATTCTTCTTACTCTATAAGGCATGCAAGTGCCATCGGCAAAATATAAAGATAAGAGGACTTTTTACAAAGAAATTTACTTAGATAAATCTTTTTCTAAGAGGTTCCTTTCTCTTAGTAAGCTTAATAATTGCAAAAAGATTTATGAGAAAATACAATGATAACGAAATTCAATTTGACTTCAAATGTCTCCCGCTTTGATTCTGTAGAAGTTGTCTGGTGGGTGGGTGCTCCATGAGGATACATGTAACATGACAAACTTCTCCATCAAAAGCAAAGAAATTGAGTAAAGATAAAAAAGTTCAAAAATTTAGGAGATGGAAAAACTGATGATTAAAATAAGGTATTTGAAAGAAATATTTTAATTATAAAATACGAGGAATAGTCATTAGTCAATCAAATACGGGGTAAATATAGCAAATCATTATACACCTGAAAATCCACATGAACTCCTTTTTAGTTTACTGCAAGGTCTAAACAAAAAACTAATTTGCCTTTCTAAAGAACATAACTATCACATAAATATTATGTACAAAATAATTCAGTTGATACCCCTTATGGAATTGTAAAAGATAATGGCAAAAGCTCTTAGCTACATCCCCAAGCAAGTTGATCATGAGCTTTGTTTTTCTATGAAAAGCCAAAGGGATAAAGTAATAATGCCTTGGATCTTTTAGAAATAGAGACGAGTCTCACCAAAGAAGGATGTAATCGAGACCATACAACATAAGTGCTATGATAAATGTAAAGAAAGGGATTATTGTGGCACCTACAAAATTGTTATAAATGTCTCGATTCAATGAAGTTTATGAATTTAAGCAAAAGAGGTCGTGCATGCGTGTCATTGAAAGTAAACGTGATGCAAGAAAAGTCGTAATGCAAGTAAATCTACAATGCAAGTCTTAAAGATGAATAGAGAACAATTGTAATACGATAAAAGCAAAAGTATATCAAGGGTGTAAGAAGAAAAAATGGCTACACAAATATATTTAATTCATGTCTTAGAAGGATATAATTATGGCACAAGTGAGGTTATAACAAAAGATTGCAATACATGCCTCACGAAAAAAAAAAGTTATGACAAATGAGATTTCCATAAATAGGTGCAACTAAAATATGATTGTGACACATGCAAGGAACAAGAAACAAACACTAAAGTGCAATGAAAACTATATATTAGGAGAAAAGATGATTATGATGCAAAAAATTTTGTAAGCAATTATAAAGCCAGTTATAGCTATTTGATGGATTCCCAAATGATTTGGGGACTTCCTCAAAAAGGAAACAACAATAAACATGGTAAAACTTTTAAATAAATTTACATTCAATGCTTTAACAAATTATGTTTTACGATTAAAATGAAGTATGATAAAAAAAGAAAATTGAGTTTCAATATCTAAATAATTAAGAAAATCGATGTTCAAAGTAGTTGACACATGTATTGCATTTATTTTACAATTAGAACTTGAAACTAAAGAGGATGACAGAAAAGTAAATGAAGCAAATCAAGTGTTTGTCCAAAAAACACAATATATAATACAATTGATCAAGTATCACATATGTAATGACCAAAATTAAAAAAAAAAAATGCAAATAAATAGTTATAATATGTGCGAAAACTGCATATAAGTAATTAAAATTTGTAATAAAAAATGAAATTATGTTAATAAAACATATAAAAAAAAATATGAAACAACCTTTTTTTAAGGATATCGATTCATCCGCATATATCATGATATATTAAAGTTAGCCAAAAGACTAGTTACAAAGAGAGATATTAGTAAGAACAAAAATCATTGATACAAAAGATAATAGGCAACATTCTAACAAGACCATGTTTGATTAATGAAAAATGCAATATTATGACTAAAAGATTTTTTTTTGAAAAAAAAGACTGATTAGAAAGAAATTCATTTCTAGAAATTTTATGAAAAAATTTATTAAAAAAATTCAGCATCAAATATATGCAATAAACAATATAATGATAATGTTGATAAAAATCATTAGGTACAATAACATAGCCTACCTAACAAAAAACAAAATTAATAATTTTTGTTCATCATAGATAAATAAAAATGTAATGCTATGATGAACTACCAATATTACTTCAATAAGTTTGGAAATTTCTTAGAAAATGTTCATTTATCCATAATACTATAAAAAAGCTTGACATTCAACAAATATCGTTCTCAACAAATATAGTTCTCAATAAATATTTGAAGCTTCAACTTTTCATAATATTTATTTTAATGATTTTAAATGCCATAAACATCCAACTAACATGACATCATTAAACTTAATAACATCATAGATAATGTTCAGCTATCTATAAAATTATTAAAACCGTCTACTTCCAACCACAACAAAAACTCTGAAAACTTAAATTAAAAAGATGCTTCAGATCATTCATTTTTTTTATTTTCACTTCCTAATTAAAATTTAAGAAATTCATTAATTGTTTCAGCTCTGAAAATAGATTTTTTTTTCGCTCTTTTTAACAAATTTCGTGTTTTTGAATTTGAAATTTTCTTTCCAATCTCGCCATATTTTTTAAATGAACTCTCTAAATTTAAAACTTACATCATCTTCTAAAGCTGTTCACACTTTCTAATTTCCATACTTTCAGTTTATCAAACCAACTTTGATATTTAAACTAATTTTCATTCCTTTTCAACCAATTTTTTTTTTAATTTTAATCAAATTTTGCAACATATTATGATATTAAAAATTGTAAATGCATGGCTTCATCCTCCTTTATTAAAAAGGAGACAAAAAACAATCAATTTGTGGTATCATTTCTTCTTTTCTCCTAAGTTGGATTAATTAATTATGTTTTTACAATAATAAATACAGACAATAATGAAAGTATATATTCATTTGGTCCCTCAATAATTGAAGAGAGTAAATTAATCGCTTTCAAATCAAGGAGATTGATTTAACAAAAACTAAAATAAAATATTGATTGAAAGAGATTGATTTAATTATATTTCATTATATCATTACAAAATTAACAAGTTTCGAAAACATGAAAAGGAGATTTACATAATAACACAATTTCTTATGTATTTACATATCTAGTAACCATCATAATTACATAAATACCATTTTAGTATCAAAATATACATAATATAATTTTTGCTTGAAAACAATATTGGAGATACCATTTATGTGATTTGAATATCGAAGTGTTAGGGAAGTAAATATCAAAATCCAACTATCAAAATTTAGATGTCAGATATGTAAATACAAAAGAATTAAATGGTATGAATGCAAATTCCACCATAATAAAACAAAGATTTGATGCAATATATAATTGATTGTTATGTATTCATCATTTAAACGAGCCATGGTAATTGAAGATAAACTATTGTTAAGATAAAAAAAAACACCTTTAAAAAAATTATCAATCTATTATCTGTATAATATAATATAAAAAATACTAAAAATTAGTATAAATATGCTGGAAAAATTTCATGAACTTGTCAGATAGCTACATCTCATAAAATATGAAAATGGAGAATTAAAAAAAGGAGATACTAGGTGGTGAAATATTGTAAATAAAATAAGCTAAACATTTGAAACTCATAATTATAGATACCAATATGTGCAATGATGCAAATAAAAGACATGAAGCCTAATTATCTATTGAATCAATCATAAACTGTCATATAAAACCACCCTCAAACATTAAGTCAGAGATTCAAAACGTCCAGGAGAAGTTTTCAAATTCTAATGCAATTTTGTTGCAAAAGCTCACTAGTAATCTCTTATGATGTAATGACATTTCGTTATAAAATCACACATTGAATGCATGATATGCATGTTACATGACAGCAACTAGTATCAAATTGTCATCCACACGTCCAGCTAAAAAAAGGGAAACAAAAAATGCAGACACATTTCAGAATGAGTTCCACATGTTTGCAAATAACTAAAATTATATACTTATTCAAAGCCTAGCTTCACTTGCTCGGCATTCACATGTTTGCACACATTGGGCTTACAAACCCACTTAAGACAACCATAACCTTCACTCAACGTCACCTTCTCTGATTTTCTTTGTTAATAGTCATTTCTCTTCTATTATTAATAATGCTGATTAAATATAAGAGAATCTTTTATCCCATACACCTTCAATGCACAACATATGCGAAGTGTACATGACTCCAAGGCCTATTGATGCATTGTAGGTCACCTTTGACCCNTATATATTCATTGTGATACTCAACAAACTAAAAAGAAAGAGTTAATCATTCTTCAAAAGTCAAATTAATGAAGAGACACTAACCTTAAGCACATAAAAAAGAAGCAAACTAAAACTTAAGCACTATAAGAACAACACGAAATAAAATAAACCAAAAATTGGCCAATAAACATATTAACTAAATAATGATATAGAAGCCTTAAAAATTAGCAAAAATTCAAAAAGACTCTCAATCTCAACTTTCGTTAGCAACACGTAAATAAATGAAAAACCAAAAAATAAAACAAGCTTCTTCAAAACTCAAAAAGACTCTCATCCTTAGACCGCTTCCTTCTCATTTATCGCAACGAAATAAAGCCATCAAAGGTTCAACAAGACCGCATACTAAATATCCATACCTGAACCACATCAAATATAAACAAGAGCAACGTTTCCATAACCAGAAATAATAAAGAATAATAATAATAAAAATAAATAAAAAAAAAACTCGCCAAATCCCACGTCTTACCAAAACCAAACAAAACCATAANTAAAAATAATTAAAAAAAACTCGCCAAATCCCACGTCTTACCAAAACCAAACAAAACAATAAATCACATAGATCCATCATCCAAACCCTCTTAATTATATAATAATCACTAAACAAACCTTTTTAGCCTCCCCTTAATAAACAATACAACAAAATCCAGAAACACGAACCTGCTGCATGCACATGTACTTGGACTAATTATTTGACAAAATAAAAAGCATGGAAAGAGAAAGAATAGAGAGAGAGAGAAAAAGACCTTGGGAAGGTGCAGGTGGCAAAGAAAGCGAGAGCGACTTAAACTGCGAATCGATGCGAGATAAAAACAGCAGAGCTTCTTTGAAAGGTTTTGAAAGCTCCTGCTCATACTTGGTTAACATTTCACAATAAGCTTCCATAAACTGATCTAAAGCTGGATCTTCTCCTCCGCCGCCGCCACTGTTAGATATATAGGAAGAAGCGCAGGCTTCTTCTAGCCTGGCAACAACCTCCGGCGGAGCGCCAACCTACAAAAGATATATATATATATTTTTTCTTTTATTAAGGTTTTGATTGAAGAAGAATTAAGAATTGAAGAGTTTGTTTTACTTTGTGTAAGTTAACGTAGGCGGAGAGGAGGCGGGGGTATTGAGGGTGAGAGATGATTTTGGCTTTGATGAGAGTGGAGTCGTAGCCGTCGGATGGCGGCGGAGGTGGTGGCTGATGGTGAAGGATGAGGGGGTTGGTGGAGCCGGCGGCTGTGGAAGAGAGGAGAGGCATGATCATAAGAGGGTTATTTCCTCCGCTCCAGTTTTCCATTTTGCTTCTGGGGTGAAAGTGGAGAAGAGGAATAGGAAGGAGAGAGAGAGAGAGAGAGAGAGAGGAGTAGGAGAGCCTGAGAGGAGAGCAATTGCTTTTTAGGTTTTAGTAGCTTTGTATAATCCATCCCTGTGATTTCTGTCGGTCTACTAGATGTTTTTCACATATGGTATGTAGTCTAGTATGAGTACAGACTACAGAAGTCTGCAGTTTCATGTATTTTTTTAAAATTTGTTATACAATTTAAAAATTTAGAGAGAACTTATTAGTTATTTAAAATTAGTGATTAATTTATTGGAACCCATATTTTCGCTACAAGCCAAGGCTTTTATTATAAAGCCCACGTAACCTTGCCCAGTTTGGAGTTTTTCAGATTAAAATTCTTGCGATNCTTAATATAGTTATTTAAAATTAGTGATTAATTTATTGGAACCCATATTTTCGCTACAAGCCAAGGCTTTTATTATAAAGCCCACGTAACCTTGCCCAGTTTGGAGTTTTTCAGATTAAAATTCTTGCGATGGGACATTTAATTCAAATAAGAATTTCCGTAGTTATAATTTATTTATAATCCAACTATTTTACGATTTATTCTATCTAATTATCTGTGTAATACTTTTTTTGGTATAATTGAAGCAAAGCTCTTTTATGATGAAAAATATGTACAAAAAACCTGAATTTAGGATGCATGTGACACCTTGATTGGTGATTAATTAACCANCTCTTGCGATGGGACATTTAATTCAAATAAGAATTTCAGTAGTTATAATTTATTTATAATCCAACTATTTTACAATTTATTCTATCTAATTATCTGTGTAATACTTTTTTTGGTATAATTGAAGCAAAGCTCTTCCATGATGAAAAATATGTACAAAAAACCTGAATTTAGGATGCATGTGACACCTTGATTGGTGATTAATTAACCAGAAAATTTTTAGAATTATATATGGTGATTTTTAATGATGGAATAAAAAGAGAGAAATAGCTACTCCTTTTTGGCTATCTCCCGGGTTTTAAGCTGGCTGAAGCGGCTGAAAAGGGAGCCACTGTTTCAGCTGTTCACAGGAAATCCCGAGTTGCATTCCATTCCCTCTGTTGATATTATTAATCCATGCTGTTACTCTCGAGAGCTGTACATCTCTCTCCTCGCTTTTCCCCGGGAGTTAAAAGGCGTGTTTGTATTAATAATACAGGGGTTAGAAAGAGAAGTCGGGGGAGGAGAGAGAATAGGAGGCGGGGAGAAGGGGAACTGACTGGAGCAGGGGAAATCTTTCCTTCCCGATGTAACCACAACCAAAGGGAAGTAATGGATTTGAATAATTAATGCACCATATCCAGCCTCCTCGTTTACTGAACTGCCACTGCACAAAAAGTAATTAACAGGTAAACAGCGGATGAGACGCTGATCTGAAAGGTTCTATGTTCCAAACACAGGGAAGAAGTAGATTATATTTTTGTGAGAAATAAAATAGGATTAAAATTGTCTTTATTATGCCTTTTATTTTAATTAATTTTAATTATTCTTAATTTAATACGTAGCTGGCGAAAATTTATTTTTTAAATAAATTTAATGTCGTTTTTCTTCGATTTTTAAAATTTCCACTCAAATATTAAAATCTATGAAATAACAACATACGTGAATAAATATATATTTTTTTCATGGTGGTGCATGCAATTATCACTTTATTAAAATTTGAGTTAATTAGTATATTTAAAAAATTTTTAAAGTGGTTATGTTAAAAAATAGATAATTCATTTATTTTTTTTAATAAAAATATATTTTAAAGCTATTTAGAAAAACATACCTCAGATTAGTNTTACGTGAATAAATATTTTTTTTTTTCATGGTGGTGCATGCAATTATCACTTTATTAAAATTTGAGTTAATTAGTTTATTTAATAAATTTTTAAAGTAGTTATGTTAAAAATTAGATAATTCATTTATTTTTTTTAATAAAAATATATTTTAAAGCTATTTAGAAAAACATACCTCAGATTAGTGAATATTGATTTGATTAGGTGATTTTGGTCTATCGTAAATTTTCAGTTTTGTCCAATATTTACGTTCGAGCTAATTAACATATTAATTATATTTGGAAGCTCATAATATTAACGAAATTGATANCATTAGGTGATTTTGGTCTATCGTAAATTTTCAGTTTTATCCAATATTTACGTTCGAGCTAATTAACATATTAATTATATTTGGAAGCTCATAATATTAACGAAATTGATAAATCAAGCCCAAGTGTATTAAAAAATGGATTATTGGTTTACACAAAATGTTAGATTCGCTTTCTAAATTTATTTTTAATTTTTTCATGACAAGAAAATTTTGGACGATCAAATGAATAATGAAAAAATTATCATTACTTGTTTAGATTTGGATTTTTCTAATATAACCTTATAATATTTTATCTATAATAAAAAGAGTGTAGTTTAAATTTAAAGCATATGTTGCCTTATTCATTCATTCATTAAAATTCAAATTATTTTTTAAATTACAATTTATTTGTGATTGATTGATTGAGTATTTATTTTAAAAAGAAAATTTAATATCATATATTTAATATTACATGATTTAATATGTGTAAATGGAGTGATAAATTCTTAATACTAGAGATGTCAGANCAAAAATGGATTATTGGTTTACACAAAATGTTAGATTCGCTTTTTAAATTTATTTTTAATTTTTTAATGACAAGAAAATTTTGGACGATCAAATGAATAATGAAAAAGTTATCATTACTTGTTTAGATTTAGATTTTCCTAATATAACCTTATAATATTTTATCTATAATAAAAAGAGTGTAGTTTAAATTTAAAGCATATATTGCCTTATTCATTCATTCATTAAACTTCAAATTATTATTTAAATTACAATTTATTTGTGATTGATTGATTGAGTATTTATTTGAAAAAGAAAATTTTATGTCATATATTTAATATTACATGATTTAATATGTGTAAATGGAGTGATAAATTCTTAATACTAGAGATGTCAGAATATATTTTTTGACATATTTTCTTAAAAGTAATTGTGTTCGACATAAGAATTAAATTCACCATCTTATAATTAGAACCAGGACATGAATCACCAGGACAACGCTTAACTCTATCAAATGATCTAATATGATTTAGAATCATGTCTCCTAGACATGCAAGTTTTTCATTCCCTCTCAACCTATTCAACTTTAGTTCTTTTCATATTTCTACCATTTCATGTAAAATTTTAACANTTTAAAAGTACACAAGAATTAAATTCACCATCTTATAATTAGAACCAGGACATGAATCACCAGGACAACACTTAACTCTATCAAATGATCTAATATGATTTAGAATCATGTCTCCTAGACATGCAAGGTTTTCATTCCCTCTCAACCTATTCAACTTTAGTTCTTTTCATATTTCTACCATTTCATGTAAAATTTTAACACGATGACTTTTAAATATGTTGTGTTCACTGTCAAAAGAGCCTCCATACTCCAACACCTCTCATTGCCAACACTACTCTTCATACAACATGTGATGCCTTCTAGGAAGGGGTTTTTTTTATCTCGTCGAGGGCCTTCTCCTTGTTCTTATGGCGGTTTACATATCTACTTTGATGCTCTCGGCACTATTTGCTTCTCTCGTCAACCAACTTGCATTAGGCTTGATGATCTTGTGTCACATCCTCTTACCTTTTGATTACTTCATAAGCTTCCTATTTCAAGGTAACTCATGGGACCTCATGTTTAAAATCATTCCTATCAATAAATTTGTATATTATTGTCATGGGTGTAGGTTTTTTATTTGTATAACTTTCTCTTTCAACATCAATTTTGAGCCTTCTTCAAAAATGATATTCAAGCATTTCCATTATCTTCATAAAAAGGGTCGACATGCTACATTATTTTTTTATACTGAACTAAACATTTTAATTGCCCTTATGGATTATAAATTTTCTAGAAAAAAGACCTATATTACACTCAATTAGAAAATTGTTTAAGACCCGTTAGGCTTGTGTAAATATTTATGTGAAGTAATCATTACAAAATATTGTTTGGTTGAAGTTTGATAAAGAGGAAGACTATATTACCTTATCTTTGCATTGATTTTTTAAAATCAAGGGATTTTCCATGCATATTCTGTATTTTTATTTGATTAGTGAATGGCTTATTACAACTATTTGAATTTTANCTTAAGACCCGTTAGGCTTATGTATATATTTATATTAAGTAATCATTACAAAATATTGTTTGGTTGAAGTTTGATAAAGTCGAAGACTATTTTTGCATTGATGTTTTAAAATCAAGGGATTTTCCATGCATATTCTGTATTTTTACTTGATTAGTGAATGGATTATTACAACTATTTGAATTTTATTTTTAAACGTCAAGACAAATCTTTTTATGAAATTTTTTTTTTTAATATAGTTTCTCTGTTTCCAAAATATCTGTGCATTAATGTCTGTATCTTTCACTTGCTAAGCTATATATTACCCAGTTGAATTTGATGCTGCCTAGTTATTTTTTCAAAGCTATAGTGATTGGTCTAAATTTGAATTAATGCATGAAAGCAAAAGTGATGGAAAGGAGCCTCTAGTCTTACAAAAACTTCTAGCTCTTTAAACGTGATATTCCTTGTATTAAAGTATTAAAAAAATCGAAGTGATGGGATTACCTTTGTTACTAATATCCCATCTCCAACACTACCCAATCCCCGTCTCAAATGTTTCCATTAAATACTATGANAAGTCTTACAAAAACTTCTAGCTCTTTAAACGTGATATTCCTTGTATTAAAGAATTAAAGAAATCGAAGTGATGGGATCACCTTTGTTACTAATATCCCATCTCCAACACTACCCAATCCCCGTCTCAAATGTTTCCATTAAATACTATGANCGATGATTTTAAAATTTTTTCTTCAATTTCATCATCATTGTCATCCATATTAAAAGAAACTTCTTCATAAGTCCATGTGATATCATCTAGAGTAAACATTTGATTATCTTCCATATTTAGAGAAACTTCTTTAAGCTTAATATGCAAAATTGACATACCTTTTACTTGATGAATGGGTCAAGGGATAGTTCGCATCTCAATAGTTTTTTTCATGATTTATTCCTCTTATAGATGATTTAATCAAATTTATTCATTGCACTACCAGTATATCAAAGCAATAAACCTGTCTGGGTTGATGTGATAGAATAAATAGATCAAATTTTTTATATCTTTTGTTTATCTTAACTTCAATAATGTCATCTGGGCTTAGAGTTTATGTTCCTTGATTAGGAACCAAATCAAACTACTCATAGTTGAACATTTAGACATTGACGCAATGGATATTGCAACCACATTACTTCTTGAAGTATGCCATAATAATTAATCTCACTATCCAAGTGTGTGTTTTCTCTAACAAAAACAACAAAATCACATGTCTTCTTTCCTTCACACTAAGAACACATGTGAAATCTATAACCGTTCACATTAGAAATTTGCCATGTAATGACCTAGTGATTATATCCCTAAGAAATATCTAATAAGCCCTGCTTCATAATTTTGTTGCTCATATTAAGAACTTATAAGAAGTTCCAAAGTGCAATTAGTTTTACATTGAGTATGAAAATTATATTATTTACTGGTGAATTGAAGAGTCACTTCAACATACGTATAAATTGAACCATGTAAGAAATTGTTCATCAATTCTCTAACTC
>JXCR01133767.1:17938-43907 GCA_002079205.1 Phalaenopsis hybrid cultivar
CCATGTAATGACCTAGTGATTATATCCCTAAGAAATATCTAATAAGCCCTGCTTCATAATTTTGTTGCTCATATTAAGAACTTATAAGAAGTTCCAAAGTGCAATTAGTTTTACATTGAGTATGAAAATTATATTATTTACTGGTGAATTGAAGAGTCACTTCAACATACGTATAAATTGAACCATGTAAGAAATTGTTCATCAATTCTCTAACTCGTTACAGAGTCATCTCTTATATTTTAACTACGAGTGAATGACATGCTCACATCATTATTATTTTTTATGTTGAAGTTAATTAGTATAACATTATAAACAATAAATGAAATAAATTTTTATTACTAGAAATTTTACTCTATGAGTGATTGAACTTCATTGAACTTCATCACAGTTCATAAAAAAATATAATGTAGTTGTTTAAAGCTCTTTATCATTAAGGTAGCGTGTACCATGCATTCATGATGGTTATATTGATATCTAAAATATAGATAATTCTTACTACAAAGGCATGCATCAATAGTTTAATGTATTTATTGTCCTTGCTCGAAAAAATAAAAAAAAAGTAAATGTCTCTTGTAATAAGTATGCCTCATATATTGAGCCCTCTAAATATGCACTATTTTAANATTACAGAGTCATCTCCTATATTTTAACTACGAGTGAATGACATGCTCACATCATTATTATTTTTTATGTTGAATTTAATTAGTATAACATTATAAACAATAAATAAAATAAATTTTTATTACTATAAATTTTACTCTATGAGTGATTGAACTTCATCACAGTTCATAAAAAATTATAATGTAGTTGTTTAAAGCTCTTTATCATTAAGGTAGCGTGTACCATGCATTCATGATGGTTATCTTGATATCTAAAATATAGATAATTCTTACTACAAAGGTATGCATCAATATTTTAATGTATTTATTGTCCTTGCTTGAAAAAATAAAAAAAAAAGTAAATGTCTCTTGTAATAAGTATGCCTCATATATTGAGCCCTCTAAATATGCACTATTTTAAATAATTTTTTTTTAATTTTATTAAAAAAATTGTAAGATGGATATATTTTTGAGTAAATATGAAGTGAATTGGTCTAAAATAAAATGTAAGACATTTAGAGGTATTGAGAAGACATACCTCTTTGCACTACATTGAACCTATGTATAGCCTCTAGCATTCTTGTATTGGTAGATGCTCCATCAAGTTAAGGAAATTAGAAGTAAAATCAGCTCAAAGTGTTGTAAAATTTTAAAGAAAAAATTTTAACTAGATCTGAAATGCTAAGTATGATCATTATAGATAGGGCAAGTCATTTTAAGATCAAAAGAATTGCAACATCAATTCAAAATTTTGGAAATAAACATACAACTTTCACAACGTATCATCCTCAGACTAGTGTATTGGCATCAATTTTTGATGTGACATGTGTGGGATGTCCACCTGAGCTTATCAAGGTCATGCTTCATGCATTTGATGTTTCCCGTAGCTCAAGACACCTAGTTGAGATCTTTAAGTGTGTGTTGAGGGGCAAGTAGCCAAGGTCATTCGCTAGACTTTGGCTCTCTCTTATGAGTAGGCCGGTTGGCATTTTACTGGTTGAATGGCTTTGGTCTGGTCAACAAATATCATTCGCTGCGTCTCGTGGGAAACTGACTCAAATTTGCTTGTCTACCAGAGAGCTTATTCAGATGACCTCGAATGGCGAAATAGTCACGCGAGTGCATCCAAAATGTTGATTTCAGCCTAAGGGGACGTGACTCGACCCAAAATTACGTAGTAATTTAGCTTCTAAAAGATGACAAAAAACTTGACTCAAATTTATATTTAGCGGCTAGTGTGCAAAAATGCAATGTTATAAAATAGTTTACACACTAGGGATACTATGCAATTATATGTATCGTTTCATGTAATATAGAGTTTTCTTTTAAAATCTAGAGTACCAATCCCATAGAAAAGCGAGGTAAGAAAACCTTTAGGCGAAATCATAGTCTACTACAATTAAGACTTTTGTTAGAAAGTTGATTATGATGATGTTTTATCTAGCAACTACTCCTAAATGAAAATATTAATTGTAAGAATAACAACTATTCCTAAATGCAAAAATTTATTTTATAGATAACTTATCTAGAATAATTGGTGTGGAGAATTTTGAGATGTTAAAGACTACCCTTCTCATGGATTAACCTAAATAATGTATAGGAATAAAATACTTAAAATATAATGTTGCAGTGGAAAATAAGAGCATTCATATTCTTTACTTCTTTTGAATTGTGTAAAGAACATTGGCTAATCTAAAGTTAGTGTCAGCGTGTATAGTAGTGCTGGGTAGGTTCTAGTCTCTCACTCCTATAGGACCTACCGATGACCCTTAGTTCCAATCTCAAGACCAAATTAAGAAAACAATCTAGCCGGTCACCCTAGAAACATCAATTATACGTTCATCAAATCTTATGTCCAAATTTATTTGCACCCCTTTGAACAATCATGACTGCTCTTTCTAAAGTAAAATGTAATACTTACAAGTCAAGAATTCTTAGCCCTTTCGGGTCTATAAGTTCCTCAACAGATTTTAACAATACAAGTGGCTAATTTATAAAGTGAATGAAGGAATGCTAAAAATATCATCTCATTTAAAAATAAAAGAATTTCTAAGCAAATATAAGTTCCTAAACATGTATCCAATTCATAGCAAAAGAAAAGTAAAATGAAGATAATTGCATAAGAAGTAAAAGAATTGATAGAATTATATAATAAACTAAGTGCTAACAAAGATCATATGTATACCTAGCCTCTTTCCAGTGTATATGCATACTTAGTATTTTATTAGTTTTATGCAATTATCTATCACCTAAGGGCTTCCAATAGAAACATATCATGAATTATATTTCCTTAAAAGTTACATTGCCTCCTATACTATTTTGCAATAGCCCACCGCACAATGTGAGTGCACTCTAGTGGCGAGTTTACTGCTATCCCAAGTCATAGTTTCACTTACAACATATTTTAACATAATCTATTGTCTCTTAAGTTAGGCCGATTAAGTGAAAGAAATATTAATCTTCAAATGAAAATAAAATAATTCTATCATGAAACAAATTTTCCTACACATTCAGCTACTTCATATTAAAAGAAAAGAGTAAAGAAATGCACTTACGAAGCATGCATAAAACACCTCAGAAAACTTCATTTAAATCAAAGAAAACCCACTAGGTAGTGTTTACAATAATTATAAGATAATGAAGAACAAAATACTTTGTTTTTTCTATCTTAAAGAGAAAAATCTCTCCAAAAAAGTCTCTTACCGATCCATGCGCCGCTCATACTTCCTTACTCATATCTCTTAAAATCCCTCACCAATCTCTCCGGAAAATGGAGAAAACTACATCTCTAAAAACTCATTCTAAACTCCTTCTATAACACTTCCTAATTTCTTCTATACACTCCTTTAATTACTTGTCATGAGAGGCGCCAAGCCTCTCTGTTTAAAGAGAAGCAACACATATCTTCTAAGAGACACATCTCGTGATAAAAAAGACACACCCTTTAATTCAAAGAGACACATAACTTAATTCAAAATCCACTCCAAGTGTCCAAATTAATTTAACCACTTCATGGGGCATGCATATCCATCTAGAACCTTCCAGAACATCCCAGAACCTCCAAAAGTCGTCCAAAACTGTCACCAACCATTTCTGCCACCTAGGCGCCAAATTCCAATGCCTATGCACCGTTTTCTCATCTTCACTGGTACTTATGCGCAAGTTTAGGCACCACCCTTCAGGAAGCTCCACCGTTTCACCCCGTTTCAGCTCCATTTTGCCCCGTTTCAACTTTTTTGTGCCACAAATTGATATACCTATGAAATAGACATGAAAATAAAATTTGTTTAAATTTTAATTTAATAAAAAAATATGTGATCAATTTAAAGGAGATTAATCATAAAAATGCATATCAAAATGTGTCAGGTCAAAATTCTTTTCCTTTCTCGATTTGACTCCAAATGACACCATTTTTGCTCAATTTTTGCTAAAAGTCACTTTCTTGTACCTGAAGACAAAAACATACAAACTAACTTCCTTTAAAGTGTAATATAATTAAATATGTACATAAAATAAGCATGAAATGTACACTAAAAATAGGTAATTTTTAGGTTGATTATACCCCCAAACTTAAATGTTTCTTGTCCTCAAGTTATACTATAACTTCAAAAATAGAAATTGTTAACATGCGATAATGGGTTTACTTTTTAGATAACTAAAAGTTTGTTTTGGAAATGTTATAGACTAACTTAGATGAATTCCTAGTAAAGTAGATGATATCTAAGGTATCAGAACATTTAGAATTAAATTTAGGAAAACCAATTTTTTCTTTAATTCCGAAATAATTGAAAACTCCGCAGACATTAGATTTTTAAAAAAATATTAATTTCAGAATTTATGAATTCTATATTGAAAATAATTTTTATTAATACATTTAGAAATTATGCAAAGAATTGATCTTAAGTTTTCTTCATTAGAAAGATTCAAGTAAAACTAATTTTTAATTAGGTTATATTCCTCAAGCTTCTCATCCCCTTTTCATACTTTACTTTACTTTTCTTTTTATTTTCTTTTTCTTTCTATTTTATTTTTCTTTTCCTTTCAGGATTTTTTAATCCTTACTTTTCTTAGGTGAGGATTACTGTAAATCGATTTCACTATTCATTTTCACTATTTTGAATTTCACTATTCCTTTTCTAAAGTTAAAAATGCATTTTATTTCCTTAACTTAAAATCTAGTATTAGTTTTTGAAAAAGAATTTTGGTAGAATTTAAATTCTTTTAAAAAAAACTTATTATAAAAATCCTTAATTTTTCAAAAAAAAATCAATTTTTCCTACTAAAAATAGTAAATTTATTTCCCTATTATTTTTAATAATTATCATAACTTTAGTTTCATTCTTTTTACTAACTTATCTACTAAGTATTTTTATATCATTCCTAAAAATCAAAAGTTTAGCATCCTAAAGATAACACCACATATCGTAAATCATTTTAAAAGTGATATCAAATTAAATACAGGATACAAGGGACAAATAAAGTTTAACTTTCAAATTCAATTTTCTTCTTCTCCCCAAACATAAATTTATAAATATTTTTTAATCAATTGCATAAAATGTAGCAGGAAGAAAAATAAAAGCTAAATCTACCAAGTACTACAATATCCTATCAAATTTATATACATGCATAACCAAAATATAACTACAAGTGAAAGTAAATCTAGCATAAAACATGCTTTTAATAATATTAAACTAAAAGTATTCTAATTTTAAAATTTATGTTTTCCTTCCTTCCCCCAATCTAAATTTTAACAATAGCCTTAAATACAAAAATTATAAGTAGGAAGTAAAATAGTTCAGAAATTTTATCGACCACAAATGTCTGTTAGAAACATTTACAAGTATTCATCAGTAGGATAGAACAATTTGCAATAGAAAGTTAACTAAACTAAACATGCCAAAATAAAATTGAACTAATGAAATGTTTAAAAAGCATAACATGAATCAACAAAAGAATATATATTTAATTGTTCTCTAAGTTCTTTATATTGTTGTAACCCAAACATAAACACACATGATAAATGAGGTTAAATCTTCCTTAGCTGATCACATTTCACCACCTTACTTCCAATTTCTAACAAAATCATTACACTGATAAATTGGGTACTTATAAATGATTTTATAGAATTTAATCCCATGGATACGATTATCTTTAATATATTGGCTCGCGCGCACCAACCGCAAGCATCACCTTATCCCATAAAGTAAGCACCTCTAACAACTATAAAGATAGTGCAAGATCATCCACATATTGCTCTTTAAGTTGGTTCATGACTCCTACCAAATAAAAATAAGGTCAGAGTAAGGAAACAGCAGAATTGGTATGGAACTATCATTGTCCAAACTCAAGATGTCTCCTGTAAAACTCAAATTTGGTTGAGACCCGTGTCGTAGTGGACTCGTTAATCCAACTAATATAAGAGAATATCAACAAGTCTAGAAACAATTAAAGATTATAGAATCACCTCACTCATGACTCATCAAATTGAAATCAAACCACTAACAATCCAAACATTCATCAATCATCATTCAAACTGATCAATCCATACTAAAGCAAACTCAATAAAACATAAACAACCATGACTTGCAATCATACTAAATCAAACCACACTTATAACCATGTGTTTCCTCCCACAAACTGCTTGATTTAATGTCGCAAGCCCGACAAAGGATTTCCTCTTGGATCAAATTTCCATTTAAGTAAACAACGATCAATCACCCAATTTTTTCCTTAACCTAGGATTCTTACTAAATCCTCGAATTTCAGTTTTTCATTTAACTTCTTAAATTGATTCCAATGTTCCTTAAGTTTCTTTGTAAATTTGTTGACCTCACTTTTGTGAGGATCTTAAAATAATATCTATAGACTAGACATGTCTCAAGTAACCCTCTGGCTTAAGATTCTCAAATAATTCATAGAAACTTAAGAATGATCATCTTGATCATTAAGGCAAAGGGTCTACCCTTTAAACATGTCTAGAGTCCTTAAAACCCTAAAAATTAAATTAATTCCCAAAATAACCCTTCTGGGCTTCAACCATGATCACACCTTAAAATGATCAGATTAGCAATGACAAACCCTAATGTGGACAAACTTTGACTTAATGGTCATTACATTGACTATAAGGTCAATATTGACACCTAATTGACCCAATGGGTCGACCTTGACCCAACTAGTCAACTTTGGTCAATTTAGCCTAGTGAGTCAATTCAAACCCTAAATTGGTCAAAATGGTCAAATTTGAATGTTATGGTCACCATAATGACCATTTGGTCATATATAGACCTAAATGATTACCATATGGTCTAGACATCACCACAACCCTAGTCAACCTTGGTCAAACCCAAGTCATACCACCAAATCCAAGGACCTCATGAATGAACTAACCATGACCTAAATTGGTTAACCCTGGTCAACCATGGTCAACTTGGTAAAAAAAGGTCAGCATTACCATTATTGGTCAACATTAGGTCTTTTCATCAAATTAATTTATTCTCTTGATTAATTAATTATTTAATTAATTGAAGAAGTTTTAAATTAAAGATTATTAGACCTAAGGTTAAGTTTAAAATATTGATTTAAACCCATGACAAGACAAATCCATGGCCACATAAAAAATCATATTTTTAGACTTAAACCCTAAACCATCATATGACAAATGATTAATGGGCCATACATGACCCATGAAATACCCATGACATGATTAATTTTCAGTAAATGGCCCAAGATAAAAAGGTATCATAAGGGAATCATGTAGGGAATAATGAAGTGGCATTCCTTCATGAATTCTTAAAAATGGATGTGGTGAGCTCATCCCTCACCTTCAGCATTCCCCAATGAAGAAGAGACTCATATAAACCCTACCCCTGTCATCATTAGGAAAATCATAAGCATGACATGCAAAATGAAAATGTGGAGGGGTATGTGTCTCCCCATCCTGAAGATCATTAATTAACCAACAAAGCCTACACGGGGAAGGTTAATTCATGCCATTTTAGTTGTCATATCCACCTCATGAGCTGCCAAATGGAAGTAAGGCAGGACCAAAATCAAAATTTTGCCTTCATGGAACCTCATGATGGAAAGCTTGGAAGGACTCAAACATTGTTTTCTCCAAGCTCTGATCTTATCCTCAATTATCTTGAGGATATTATCTTCCTCCCAGATAAAACTTGAATTCAACCATGGCCATGAATGGCTATAAAAGAGGCTAGCCCAAGAGCTACCATAAGGAGAGGACCAAGATATCCACTACCCAATCCTTAAGACACCCTAGAGAGAAATTGTTGTCAAAAACCTAAGGAGTTGAACCCCCATAGTTTCAGCCTTTGGCCTCCATTGCTCTCTTCCAATTCCACTCCTCAAATCCACGATAGAAGAAATTGTTGCCAAAAACCTAAGGAGTTGAACCACCATAGTTTCAGCCCCTGGCCTCCATTGCTCTCTTCCAATTCCACCCCCCAAATCCACGATAGATTTTAGGCTTGACACCAAACCTATCAAAACATCAAATTGACTATCCCAAAAGCTTCCCTGAGCTCTAAGGAGAAAGTCCCAATCAAAATTGGCCCTTCCCATAGTCTCTACCCTACTGATCAGTGAAGACATGATCCCTTTTACTTAGTTCATATACATACTGGATTTTTATCCAAATTGAAGCAAGGACAAGCTTGTTGAACTCAAGGCGAAGCTCTAAAACCAATCAGATCGAAGCATCATCAACTGAGGCTAAGGTATGAAAGCTAATCCTAAAAATAGCTTGGTTTTCACATATTGTAANATGGTTTAACATTGTCAGCCCGACCTATTCAGGTGTCATTCAGGTTGACTAATCATTAAAACCTCTTTAAAATTTGGTCCTTTACCCTCAAAATATGATTTTAATCTGTGTCCACTTACTTTAAATCTATTTCCAGTCTTCTCATCTTCAATTTCAACAGCTCTGTAAGCATAAACTTGAGTCACAGTAAAGGGTCCTAACCAACGAGATTTTAATTCCCAGGAAATAATTTCAGCCTAGTGTTGTAAAACAAAACTTCTTGTCCTAGTTCAAAGTTCTTTTGGTTAATCTTTCGATCATGCCATAACTTTAGTTTCTCTTTATAAATTCTGTCATTGTCAAAAGATTCATTTCTTAATTCTTCTAATTCATTTAATTGTAACATTCTCTTCTTACCAACATCTTTCAAATTATAATTGAATTTTTTAATCGCCCAATATTCCTTATGTTCCAATTCTACTATTAAGTGATAAGTCTTTCCAATAATCAGTCTGTAAGGAGTCATTCCAATAGGAGTTTTATAAGCAGTCCTGTAATCCCATAATGTTGTATCCAGTCTAATGTACCAATCTACTCTACTAGGGTTTACAGTCTTTTCAAGTATTTGTTTAATCTCTCTATTAGAAACTTCAGCTAACCCACTAGTTTGAGGATGCTATGCAGTAGAGATTTGCTGAATAATATTAAATTTTTCTGCAAATTTTTTAATGTATTTATTTCTAAAATTGGATCCTCCGTCAGTGATAATCATTCTAGGCATTCCATATCTAGTGAAAATATTTTTCATTAAAAAATCTTGAGACACTTTTAGCATCACAACGAGGTAAAGCTTGTGCTTCAATCCACTTAGAAATGTAGTCTACAGCAGCATCACAACGAGGTAAAGCTTGTGCTTCAATCCACTTAGAAACATAGTCCAATGCAATTAATATATATAAGTTTCTAATGAAGGAATAAATGGTCCCATAAAATATAATCCCCAAACATCAAAGATCTCAACTTCTAACATGAAATTTNTGATTTGGCTTTGCTTCGGAATTTAAGGACAACACAAAAATTAAAGTGGGTAATTCAATTAGTATCACACATGATGCAAACAAGTTTAAGTTGACCTTAGTTTTCCTCAGCATCATCATTAATTAGCTTCGACGCGGACTTCCCTGACATAACATTTAACAACATAAGTTGTGTCGATAGGTGGATGACACAAACAAGCATCGTTTTTTGTGTCTACTTGGTATGCAGAGAAGTTATTTACCATCGAACTATATCGAACAACATTGAAAAAAATCATTGTTATTAGCATCAAAATTTCCGATGCAAACCTGTAACAAATTAGAAAAAAAAATATAAAAGAATGTAAGATTTTCACAACATGCACATATTGAATTTATATACAAACAAGTGCCATGACAACTTATAATCTATATCACTAACAAATACCAACAAAGAAAACAAACTTAATTTAACAAATATAAATCTAAATTTGTGAAAGTTTACACACAAATTAAATGTCCGCATACACAAAAAGCAAAAAAAATAGAGAAACCTCTGCGACAGGAGAACATCATCGAGCTCACAATAATTGTCACCCTCTTGTTCATCTTCCTCCTCATCCACAAAAGTCATAGATCACTTGCCATGACAATTTGCATTACTCTCTGTCAATCATGCTAAAGTCTCATCAATCTATATTGTTTTTCACGGATACAACCACACTTCTGATGAATCTCTTTATTCAAAGCAGTAACCCCTGACAAATTTCTAACACTCAAATAGCAATAACCTCGAGTCACCCACAAGAGCAGGGAGTGCTTGGCCTCAAATGATATTCCTTTCACATCCAATCCGTAGACTCTCGCTTTCTTCTTCTCTGCTTCTTGCCACCATATCTCAAAATTAGACCGCGAAATGATAGATTGGTTACCATTGCTACTTATAAGTGTTAAGGTCTAGGTCTCCAACTCCCTCTCCCTCTCTCAAACCTACTCGCACTCCACCTACATAATTAAAACAATGAATTAATAGTCATTTTTAACATTAATGGTCTATAGAATGTAGAAAATCACATTTTGTACTTACATTGACACATCGAGAGAGGTCAGAGACCCACTGTTGCGTCCCTAGGCACCGATTCTTACAGACATGCAATTATGCAAGGGTGGGTGGTGGACAAGCTTCTGAGCTCGTGTTCATGACAAAATGGTCGTAAGTACAACAAAATTGCATTGACCATTTAATGATTGAGTATTTAGAGAATCTTACCAAACTTCAGAAGTGCTCCGTGTGGGAAACTGAGCCTCTAATGTGGAGTGTGGCCCCCCTTGTGCCCTTGGTCCTCCTCTTTTACTTGGTTGTTTTCCACATTATCTACTAATCAAGGGAGGCACAGACTCTACTTAATTGAGCCTATAGACCTTCTCCAAGCCGATGCACACCCTGAATCTAAAACATATGATGAATATGTTGGTGATACTCTAGCAAATAATATAAGGATCTATAAAAGTTAAAAATTGTTATATATTTATTAATATAACAAAGTCGCTTGAAATTATGATTCTAAATAAAACAAAATGATCTTACCTAAAACACTCGAAACTACATGTCTCGAGTCAAAATTAGGATATGCTTTTAAGGGAGATACGTAGTATTATATCTACTCTTAATGATCTCTATGATGCATGTCACGGGTAGACTGGGACAAATGAACATGAAATAGAAATATTAGTTGCACAAAATATCAAAATGAACATGGAACTTATTCTAATATTAAAACAACTTGTGAGTCTCCATGTAGCATAATATATACATGTCTAGAGGTGTCCTCCCTTGGAAGAACGAAAGTAAAGGAGATTGGCTGATCAGAGGAGGGAGTTGGTTTTTGAGTAGAAGTTGTTGTGGGCGTGGGAGGGGCTACATCGGAAGGGTTTGTCAGTCATAAAGGAGTAGAAGGATTGATCAGAGGGACAAAAACTGTACAGGAGGGACTGTAGTGGAAGTGATTTTGCTAATCAACATAGAACTATGATGTGTCTGCTAATGCGAGCCACTAACTTATTCATCCTTCTGTAAATACTCCATATAGTTCTCTAAGGAAGAGGTCGTTGGGGTGGTTGACCTCCGGTACTACCTGATGTCATCTGTAACAAGAAAATATATATTAATAAAATTAGTACTAATAAAAATGGTATGCATAAGAAGTATAATATAAGCTTCACAAGTAAAAGCAGCAAAGTACAAAATCAAAATATGAAACATGTTGTAACTACGTGTAAAAACAACAAAAGCATAAGAAGAATAATATAAGTAACAAAAGTAAGTCAAGGAAGGTGTAGAATCAAAATAAGAGATATGTCATCACTACATGAAAAAAGAACAAAAGTAAAAACAATAATAGAAACTAAAATCTAAATAGACATATCATTTTTGGTCTATTTCATTAGACAAGTCAGTCAATGATGAGTTTAAAATTTTTTCTTCAATTTCATCATCATTGTCATCCATATTAAAAGAAACTTCTTCAGAAGTCCATGTGATATCATCTAGAGTAAACATTTGATTATCTTCCATATTTAGAGAAACTTCTTTAAGCTTAATATGCAAAATTGACATACCTTTTACTTGATGAATGGGTCCAGGGATAGTTCGCATCTCAATAGTTTTTTTCATGATTTATTCCTCTTATAGATGATTTAATCCAATTTATTCATTGCACTACCAGTATATCAAAGCAATAAACCTGGCTGGGTTGATGTGCTAGAATAAATAGATCAAATTTTTTATATCTTTTGTTTATCTTAACTTCAATAATATCATCTGGGCTTAGAGTTTATGTTCCTTGATTAGGAACCAAAGCAAACTACTCGTAGTTGAACATTTAGACATTGACGCAATGTAACATGGATATTGCAACCACATTACTTCTTGAAGTATGCCATAATAATTAATTTCACTATCCAAGTGTGTGTTTTCTCTAACAAAAACAACAAAATCACATGTCTTCTTTCCTTCACACTAAGAACACATGTGAAATCTATAATCGTTCACATTAGAAATTTTCCATGTAATGACCTAGTGATTATATCCCTAAGAAATATCTAATAAGCCCTGCTTCATAATTTTGTTGCTCATATTAAGAACTTATAAGAAGTTCCAAAGTGCAATTAGTTTTACATTGAGTATGAAAATTATATTATTTACTGGTGAATTGAAGAGTCACTTCAACATACGTATAAATTGAACCATGTAAGAAATTGTTCATCAATTCTCTAACTCGTTACAGAGTCATCTCTTATATTTTAACTACGAGTGAATGACATGCTCACATCATTATTATTTTTTATGTTGAAGTTAATTAGTATAACATTATAAACAATAAATGAAATAAATTTTTATTACTAGAAATTTTACTCTATGAGTGATTGAACTTCATTGAACTTCATCACAGTTCATAAAAAAATATAATGTAGTTGTTTAAAGCTCTTTATCATTAAGGTAGCGTGTACCATGCATTCATGATGGTTATATTGATATCTAAAATATAGATAATTCTTACTACAAAGGCATGCATCAATAGTTTAATGTATTTATTGTCCTTGCTCGAAAAAATAAAAAAAAAGTAAATGTCTCTTGTAATAAGTATGCCTCATATATTGAGCCCTCTAAATATGCACTATTTTAAATAATTTTTTTTTAATTTTATTAAAAAAATTGTAAGATGGATATATTTTTGAGTAAATATGAAGTGAATTGGTCTAAAATAAAATGTAAGACACTTAGAGGTATTGAGAAGACATACCTCTTTGCACTACATTGGACCTATGTATAGCCTCTAGCATTCTTGTATTGATAGATGCTCCATCAAGTTAAGGAAATTAGAAGTAAAATCAGCTCAGAGTGTTGTAAAATTTTAAAGAAAAAATTTTTAGTAGATCTGAAATGCTAAGAATGATCATTATAGATAGGGCAAGTCATTTTAAGATCAAAAGAATTGCAACATCAATTGAAAATTTTGGAATTAAACATACAATTTTCACAACGTATCATCCTCAGACTAGTGTATTGGCATCAATTTTTGATGTGACATGTGTGGGATGTCCACCTGAGCTTATCAAGGTCATGCTTCATGCATTTGATGTTTCCCGTAGCTCAAGACACCTAGTTGAGATCTTTAAGTGTGTGTTGAGGGGCAAGTAGCCAAGGTCATTCGCTAGACTTTGGCTCTCTCTTATGAGAAGGTCGGTTGGCATTTTACTGGTCGAATGGCTTTGGTCTGGTCAACAAATATCATTCGCTGTGTCGAGTGGGAAACTGACTCAAATTTGCTTGTCTACCAGAGAGCTTATTCAGATGACCCCGAATGGCGAAATAGCCACGCGAGTGCATCCAAAATGTTGATTTTAGCCTAATGGGACATGACTCGACCCACAATTACGTAGTAATTTAGCTTCTAAAAGATGACAAAAAACTTGACTCAAATTTATATTTAGCGGCTAGTGTGNAATAAATTTATCCACTTTTACTAAGACATCTTCTATAACTACCTTAGGATATGTGACTGATCGATCCGCTAACTATTGAGTTACAGAAGTAGGTGAGACTTCTCATAATCCTAATTGTTTAATAATTGATAGAGGCATAAGATTAATGATGGCTCCCAAATCACATAAAGCTCGTCCATAAATTTTTTCACCAATAGCACATGATATAGTGAAACTGTCAAGATCTATTAATTTTACAGGAAGCTTTTTCTGAATAATTGCACTACACTCTTCGCTAAGTGCAACAGTTTTGTTATCCATGAATTACCTTTTCTAGTTTAGAATATCTTTCATAAATTTCACATAGTTGGGCATTTGCTCTAAAGCTTCTACGAAGGGAATATTTGCCGTTAACTTCTTAAGAATTTATAAAAATTTGGAAAATTGTTGATTCTATTTGTGTTGCTTCAAGCTTTGAGCAAACGGTGGTGGAGGTTTCTCCACAGTAATTTTCATTGGTGTAAATGGAAACTCTAAATCTGGGTACTCATGATTGTTTTTCTTTTTCAGTATCCACTTTCTCTTTTTCACTTTCTATTTCTTTTTGCACTCTAGTCTCCAATTCTTTTCCACTTCATAATTGTATCGCTTTGATTTGTTCTTTTCCTTGATCTTTAGGATTTGGTTCCACAGTACTAGGAAAAGTTCCAAATGTTCGATTACTAAGCACAGTATCGATATGCCCTAATTGATTTTCAATATTCTTAATAACATTTCCTTGATTTTGTAATTGATTTTCTTGAATTTGTAATTGATTTCCTTGATTATGCAATTGTTGACCCATGTTTAATATCAGCTTTTCCATAGATAACTTCTTCTCCTTAATATGAGTGTTATTGTTAAATCTTGGGGGATAAGAATGTATATAGTTAACAATTCCTTGGTTGGATGAATTTCCTAATGGGTTTACTGGGTTGTTTGCCCATTGTTGATTTGTAGAAGAATTGTNGATTTGGCTTTGCTTCGGAATTTAAGGACAACACAAAAATTAAAGTGGGTAATTCAATTAGTATCACACATGAAGCAAACAAGTTTAAGTTGACCTTAGTTTTCCTCAGCATCATCATTAATTAGCTTTGACGCGGTCTTCCCTGACATAACATTTAACAACATAAGTTGTGTCGATAGGTGGACGACACAAACAAGCATCGTTTTTTTGTGTCTACTTGGTATGCAGAGAGGTTATTTACCATCGAACTATATCGAACAACATTGAAAAAAATCATTGTTATTACATCAAAATTTCCGACGGAAGTCCGATGCAAACCTGTAACAAATTAGAAAAAAATATAAAAGAATGATAAGATTTTCACAACATGCACATATTGAATTTATATCACAAACAAGTGCCATGACAACTTAGAATCTATATCACTAACAAATACCAACAAAGAAAACAAACTTAATTTAACAAATATAAATCTAAATTTGTGAAAGTTTACACACAAATTAAATGTTCGCATCACAAAAAGCAAAAAAAATAGAGAAACCTCTGCGACAGGAAAACATCATCGAGCTCACAATCATTGTCACCCTCTTGTTCATCTTCCTCCTCATCCACAAAAGTCATACATCACTTGCCATGACAATTTGCATTACTCACTGTCAATAATGCTAAAGTTTCATCAATCTATATTGTTTTTCACAGATACAACCACATCTCTGATGAATCTCTTTATTCAAAGCAGTAACCTCTGACAAATTTCTAACACTCAAATAACAATAACCTCGAGTCACCCACAAGAGCAGGGAGTGCTTGGCCTCAAATGATATTCCTTTCACATCCAATCCGNAATTGTTTATATAAATAAGGCCCATTCCAAAAATATGCTTTTACATCATGAATAACTTTCCTTTATTGTTGCAATGTCAGCATAGGTGGCAAAATATTACTTACAATATTGTTAACAATATCAGTATACCATGGTATTTTCCATTCATTAATATTATAAAGTTGTTCATCAGGGAAACTATTTCTAATTTCAATATCAGTGTCAGATAATTCATGACTTTCCAATCTTGACAAATAATCAGCAATTTGATTATCAGTTCCCTTTCTATCAATAATCATAAGATCAAACTCTTGCATCAAAAGTATTCATCAAATCAACTTTAGTTTGGCATCCTTCTTTTGCATCAGATATTTAATAGCAGAGTAATCAGTATGCACAACACATTTAGCTCTAATTAAATAAGATGTGAATAAAGCATATACAATAGCTAGAAACTCTTTTTCAGTAACAGTATAATTAATTTGTGCATCATTAAGAATTTTACTAGCGTAGTATAGTGACAGTATAATTAATTTGTGCATCATTAAGAGTTTTACTAGCGTAGTATATAACTTTAAAAAATTTTCATACCTTTGTCCAAGAATAGCTCCAATAACATAATCATTAGCATCACACATCAGTTCAAATGGTTTCTCTCAGTTAGGTGAAACTATAATAGGGGTTGTGATTAATTTTTCCTTTAATATCTCAAAGGCATTTAAACAACTTTCAGCAAATTCAAATTTCTTGTCCTTTTCTAAAAGTTGGCATAAATCTTTAATAAAACACCTATAAAATCCAACATGTCCAAGAAAACTCCTAACCTCCCTTATATTAGTAGGATGTGTTAGTTTAGATATAACTTGAATTTTTGTAGGGGCTGCTTCCATGCCATCTTTTGAAGTTTTATGCCCTAATACAATTCTTCTTGCAACCATAAATTGACATTTCTCCAAATTTAGAACTAAATTAGTTCTTTCACATAACCCCAAAACTTTTTCAAGATAATTTAAGCATGCATAAAATGATGTTCCAAATATAGAGAAATCATCCATAAATACTTCCAATCTATCATCAATCAATTTACTAAATATGGACATTATACATCTCTGGAATGTTGCAGGTGCATTACATAATCCAAAAGACATTCTTTAAAAAGCAAAAGTTCAAAAAGGACTAATAAATGTTATCTTTTCTTAATCCTCAGGAGCAATATGAATTTGATGGTAACCGATATATCCATCTAAAAAACCAAAATATTTGTGCTCAGCAAGTCTATCTACTATTTGGTCTAAAAAGGGTAAAGGGAAGATATCTTTCCTGGTGGTAGTGTTTAATTTTCTATAATCAATGCAAATATGCCACCCAATAACTTGTCTAATAGGTATTAATTCATTATTTTCTTTTGTTTCAACAGTCACTTCTAATTTCTTAGGAACCCAATGAATTGGACTTACTTACACACAATCTGAAATAGGATATATAATTCCAGTGTCTAACCATTTCAAAATTTCCTTCTTAACTACTTCTTTCATCATTAGATTTAATCTCCTTTGTGGATCAAATCTTAGTTTATATTGTTCATCTAATATTATTCTGTGCATACAAATTGACGGACTGATTCCCTTAATATCAGCTAAGGTCCAACCAAAAGTTTCTTGTATCTTTTCAATGTATCTAACAGTTTTTGCTCTTGCAAATCATTTAATTTTGAAGATATAATAATTGATAATGTAGATGAGTCTCCTAAAAACACATACTTCAAGTGGCTAGGCAATACTTTCAACTTAAGTTCAGGTGGTTTTATAATTGACGGAAATAGATTCTTATCAGCATTTTCTATAATATCCAGCATCCCAAATCTTTCCTGAAAATAATCTAATTCTTCATTTTCTAATTCATCCAGAATAACATCATCACCCTCTTCAAATTGTTCTTTCTCTTCAAAATGTTCTTTAAAATGTTCTTTGAATAGATGTTCACTAATTTCNTCCTTGGGCACCGATTCTTACAGACATGCAATTATGCAAGGGTGGGTGGAGGACAAGCTTCTGAGCTCGTGTTCATGACAAAATGGTCGTAAATACAACAAATTTGCATCGACCATTTAATGATTGAGTATTTAGAGAATCTTACCAAACTTCAGAAGTGCTCCGTGTGGGAAACTGAGCCTCTAATGTGGAGTGTGGCCCCCCTTGTGCCCTTGGTTGTTTTCCACATTATCTACTAATCAAGGGAGGCACAGGCTCTACTTAATTGAGCCTATAGAACTTCTCCAAGCCGATGCGCACCCTGAATCTAAAATATATGATGAATATGTTGGTGATACTCTAGCAAACAATATAAGGATCTATAAAAGTTAAAAATTGTTAAATATTTAATATAACAAAGTCGCTTGAAATTATGATTCTAAATAAAACAAAATGATCTTACCTAAAACACTCGAAACTACATGTCTCGAGTCAAAATTAGGATATGCTTTTAAGGGAGATACGTAGTATTATATCTACTCTTAATGATCTCTATGATGCATGTCACGGGTAGACTGGGACAAATGAACATGAAATAGAAATATTAGTTGCACAAAATATCAAAATGAACATTGAACTTATTCTAATATTAAAAACAACTTGTGAGTCTCCATGTAGCATAATATATACTTGTCTAGAGGTGTCCTCCCTTGGAAGAACGAAAGTAAAGGAGATTGGCTGATCAGAGGAGGGAGTTGGTTTTTGAGTAGAAGTTGTTGTGCGCATGGGAGGGGCTACATCGGAAGGGTTTGTCAGTCATAAATGAGTAGAAGGATTGATCAGAGGGACAAAAACTGTACAGGAGGGACTACAGTGGAAGTGATTTTGCTAATCAACATAGAACTATGATGTGTCTGCTAATGCGAGCCACTAACTTATTCATCNGGCGTGGGAGGGGCTACATCGGAAGGGTTTGTCAGTCATAAAGGAGTAGAAGGATTGATCAGAGGGACAAAAACTGTACAGGAGGGACTGTAGTGGAAGTGATTTTGCTAATCAACATAGAACTATGATGTGTCTGCTAATGCGAGCCACTAACTTATTCATCCTTCTATAAATACTCCATATAGTTCTCTAAGGAAGAGGTCGTTGGGGTGGTTGACCTCCGGTACTACCTGATGTCATCTGTAACAAGAAAATATATATTAATAAAATTAGTACTAATAGAATTGGTATGCATAAGAAGTATAATATAAGCTTCACAGGTAAAAGCAGCAAAGTACAAAATCAAAATATGAAACATGTTGTAACTACGTGTAAAAACAACAAAAGCATAANAAAATGGTATGCATAAGAAGTATAATATAAGCTTCACAAGTAAAAGCAGCAAAGTACAAAATCAAAATATGAAACATGTTGTAACTACGTGTAAAAACAACAAAAGCATAAGAAGAATAATATAAGTAACAAAAGTAAGTCAAGGAAGGTGTAGAATCAAAATAAGAGATATGTCATCACTACATGAAAAAAGAACAAAAGTAAAAACAATAATAGAAACTAAAATCTAAATAGACATATCATTTTTGGTCTATTTCATTAGACAAGTCAGTCAATGATGAGTTTAAAATTTTTTCTTCAATTTCATCATCATTGTCATCCATATTAAAAGAAACTTCTTCAGAAGTCCATGTGATATCATCTAGAGTAAACATTTGATTATCTTCCATATTTAGAGAAACTTCTTTAAGCTTAATATGCAAAATTGACATACCTTTTACTTGATGAATGGGTCCAGGGATAGTTCGCATCTCAATAGTTTTTTTCATGATTTATTCCTCTTATAGATGATTTAATCCAATTTATTCATTGCACTACCAGTATATCAAAGCAATAAACCTGGCTGGGTTGATGTGCTAGAATAAATAGATCAAATTTTTTATATCTTTTGTTTATCTTAACTTCAATAATATCATCTGGGCTTAGAGTTTATGTTCCTTGATTAGGAACCAAAGCAAACTACTCGTAGTTGAACATTTAGACATTGACGCAATGTAACATGGATATTGCAACCACATTACTTCTTGAAGTATGCCATAATAATTAATTTCACTATCCAAGTGTGTGTTTTCTCTAACAAAAACAACAAAATCACATGTCTTCTTTCCTTCACACTAAGAACACATGTGAAATCTATAATCGTTCACATTAGAAATTTTCCATGTAATGACCTAGTGATTATATCCCTAAGAAATATCTAATAAGCCCTGCTTCATAATTTTGTTGCTCATATTAAGAACTTATAAGAAGTTCCAAAGTGCAATTAGTTTTACATTGAGTATGAAAATTATATTATTTACTGGTGAATTGAAGAGTCACTTCAACATACGTATAAATTGAACCATGTAAGAAATTGTTCATCAATTCTCTAACTCNAAAGATGACAAAAAACTTGACTCAAATTTATATTTAGCGGCTAGTGTGCAAAAATGAAATGTTATAAAATAGTTTACACACTAGGGATACTATGCAATTATATGTATCGTTTCATGTAATATAGGGTTTTCTTTTAGAATCTAGAGTACCAATCCCATAGAAAAGCGAGGTAAGAAAACCTTTAGGCGAAATCATAGTCTACTACAATTAAGACTTTTGTTAGAAAGTTGATTATGATGATGTTTTATCTAGCAACTACTCCTAAATGAAAATATTAATTGTAAGAATAACAACTATTCCTAAATGCAAAAATTTATTTTAAAGATAACTTATCTGGAATAACTGGTTTGGAGAGTTTTGAGATGTTAAAGACTACCCTTCTCATGGATTAACCTAAATAATGTTTAGGAATAAAATACTTAAAATATAATGTTGCAGTGGAAAATAAGAGCATACATATTCTTTACTTCTTTTGAATTGTGTAAAGAACATTGGCTAATCTAAAGTTAGTGTCAGCGTGTATAGTAGTGTTGGGTAGGTTCAATCTCTCACTCCTATAAAACCTACCGATGACCCTTAGTTCCAATCTCAAGACCAAATTAAGAAAACAATCTAGCCGGTCACCCTAGAAACATCAATTATACGTTCATCAAATCTTATGTCCAAATTTATTTGCACCCCTTTGAACAATCATGACTGCTCTTTCTAAAGTAAAATGTAATACTTACAAGTCAAGAATTCTTAGCCCTTTCGGGTCTATAAGTTCCTCAACAGATTTTAACAATACAAGTGGCTAATTTATAAAGTGAATGAAGGAATGCTAAAAATATCATCTCATTTAAAAATAAAAGAATTTCTAAGCAAATATAAGTTCCTAAACATGTATCCAATTCATAGCAAAAGAAAAGTAAAATGAAGATAATTGCATAAGAAGTAAAAGAATTGATAGAATTATATAATAAACTAAGTGCTAACAAAGATCATATGTATACCTAGCCTCTTTCCAGTGTATATGCATACTTAGTATTTTATTAGTTTTATGCAATTATCTATCACCTAAGGGCTTCCAATAGAAACATATCATGAATTATATTTCCTTAAAAGTTACATTGCCTCCTATACTATTTTGCAATAGCCCACCGCACAATGTGAGTGCACTCTAATGGCGAGTTTGCTGCTCTCCCAAGTCATAGTTTCACTTACAACATATTTTAACATAATCTATTATCTCTTAAGTTAGGCCGATGAAGTGAAAGAAATATTAATCTTCAAATGAAAATAAAATAATTCTATCATGAAACAAATTTTCCTACACATTCCGCTACTTCATATTAAAAGAAAAGAGTAAAGAAATGCGCTTACGAAGCATGCATAAAACACCTCAGAAAACTTCATTTAAATCAAAGAAAATCCACTAGGTAGTGTTTACAATAATTATAAGATAATGAAAAAAACAAAATACTTAGTTTTTTCTATCTGAAAGAGAAAAATCTCTCCAAAAAAGTTCCTTACTCATATCTCTTAAAATCCCTCACCAATCTCTCCGAAAAATGGAGAAATCTACATCTCTAAAAACTCATTCCAAACTCCTTCTATAACACTTCCTAATTTCTTTAATACACTCCTTTAATTACTTGTCATGAGAGGCGCGAAGCCTCTCTGTTTAAAGAGAAGCAACACATATCTTCTAAGAGACACATCTCGTGATAAAAAAGACACACCCTTTAATTCAAAGATACACATAACTTAATTCAAAAGGCACTCCAAGTGTCCAAATTAATTTAACCACTTCATGGGGCATGCATATCCATCTAGAACCTTCCAGAACATCCCAGAACCTCCAAAAGTCGTCCAAAACTGTCACCAACCATTTCTGCCACCTAGGTGCCAAATTCCAATGCCTATGCACCGTTTTCTCATCTTCACTGGCACTTATACGCAAGTTTAGGCACCACCCTTCAGGAAGCTCCACCGTTTCACCCCCTTTCAGCTCCATTTTGCCCAGTCTCAACTTTTTTTATGCTACAAATTGATATACCTACGAAATAGACATGAAAATAAAATTTGTTTAAATTCTAATTTAATAAAAAAATATGTGATAAATTTAAAGGAGATTAATCATAAAAATGCATATCAAAATGTGTCAGGTCAAAATTATTTTCCTTTCTCGATTTGACTCCAAATGACACCGTTTTTGCTCAATTTTTGCTAAAAGTCACTTTCTTGTACCTGAAGACAAAAACATACAAACTAACTTCCTTTAAAGTGTAATANCGCCAAATTCCAATGCCTATGCACCGTTTTCTCATCTTCACTGGTACTTATGCGCAAGTTTAGGCACCACCCTTCAGGAAGCTCCACCGTTTCACCCCGTTTCAGCTCCATTTTGCCCCGTTTCAACTTTTTTGTGCCACAAATTGATATACCTATGAAATAGACATGAAAATAAAATTTGTTTAAATTTTAATTTAATAAAAAAATATGTGATCAATTTAAAGGAGATTAATCATAAAAATGCATATCAAAATGTGTCAGGTCAAAATTCTTTTCCTTTCTCGATTTGACTCCAAATGACACCATTTTTGCTCTATTTTTGCTAAAAGTCACTTTCTTGTACCTGAAGACAAAAACATACAAACTAACTTCCTTTAAAGTGTAATATAATTAAATATGTACATAAAATAAGCATGAAATGTACACTAAAATAGGTAATTTTCAGGTTGATTATACCCCCAAACTTAAACGTTTCTTGTCCTCAAGTAATACTATAACTTCAAAAATAGAAATTGTTAACATGCGATAATGGGTTTACTTTTTAGATAACTAAAAGTTTGTTTTGGAAATGTTATATACTAACTTAGATGAATTCCTAGTAAAGTAGATGATATCTAAGGTATCATAACATTTAGTATTAAATTTAGGAAAACCAATTTTCTATTTAATTCCGAAATAATTGAAAACTCCGCAAACATTAGATTTTTAGAAAAATATTAATTTCAGAATTTATGAATTCTATATTGAAAATAATTTTTACTAATACATTTAGNATAGGTAATTTTTAGGTTGATTATACCCCCAAACTTAAATGTTTCTTGTCCTCAAGTTATACTATAACTTCAAAAATAGAAATTGTTAACATGCGATAATGGGTTTACTTTTTAGATAACTAAAAGTTTGTTTTGGAAATGTTATAGACTAACTTAGATGAATTCCTAGTAAAGTAGATGATATCTAAGGTATCAGAACATTTAGAATTAAATTTAGGAAAACCAATTTTTTCTTTAATTCCGAAATAATTGAAAACTCCGCAGACATTAGATTTTTAAAAAAATATTAATTTCAGAATTTATGAATTCTATATTGAAAATAATTTTTATTAATACATTTAGAAATTATGCAAAGAATTGATCTTAAGTTTTCTTCATTAGAAAGATTCAAGTAAAACTAATTTTTAATTAGGTTATATTCCTCAAGCTTCTCATCCCCTTTTCATACTTTACTTTACTTTTCTTTTTATTTTCTTTTTCTTTTTATTTTATTTTTCTTTTCCCTTCAGGATTTTTTAATCCTTACTTTTCTTAGGTGAGGAGTACTGTAAATCGATTTCACTATTCATTTTCACTATTTTGAATTTCACTATTCCTTTTCTAAAGTTAAAAATGNTAGAAATTATGCAAAGAATTGATCTTAAGTTTTCTTCCTTAGAAAGATTCAAGTAAAACTAATTTTTAATTAGGTTATATTCCTCAAGCTTCTCATCCCCTTTTCATACTTTACTTTACTTTTCTTTTTATTTTCTTTTTCTTTCTATTTTATTTTTCTTTTCCTTTCAGGATTTTTTAATCCTTACTTTTCTTAGGTGAGGATTACTGTAAATCGATTTCACTATTCATTTTCACTATTTTGAATTTCACTATTCCTTTTCTAAAGTTAAAAATGCATTTTATTTCCTTAACTTAAAATCTAGTATTAGTTTTTGAAAAAGAATTTTGGTAGAATTTAAATTCTTTTAAAAAAAACTTATTATAAAAATCCTTAATTTTTCAAAAAAAAATCAATTTTTCCTACTAAAAATAGTAAATTTATTTCCCTATTATTTTTAATAATTATCATAACTTTAGTTTCATTCTTTTTACTAACTTATCTACTAAGTATTTTTATATCATTCNATAGTATTAGTTTTTGAAAAATAATTTTGGTAGAATTTAAATTCTTTAAAAAAAAATCTTATTATAAAAATCCTTAATGTTTCAAAAAAAAATCAACTTTTCCTACTAAAAATAGTAAATTTATTTCCCTATTATTTTTTAATAATTATCATAACTTTAGTTTCATTCTTTTTACTAACTTATCTACTAAGTATTTTTATATCATTCCTAAAAATCAAAATTTTAGCATCCTAAAGATAACACCACATATCGTAAATCATTTTAAAAGTGATATCAAATTAAATACATGATACAGGGGACAAATAAAGTTTAACTTTCAAATTCAATTTTCTTCTTCTCCCCAAACATAAATTTATAAATATTTTTTAACCAATTGCATAAAATGTAGCAGGAAGAAAAAGTAAAAGCTAAATCTACCAAGTACTACAATATCCTATCAAATTTATATACATGCATAACCAAAATATAACTACAAGTGAAAGTAAATCTAGCATAAAACATGCTTTTAATAATATTAAACTAAAAGTATTCTAATTTTAAAATTTATGTTTTCCTTCCTTCCCCCAATCTAAATTTTAACAATAGCCTTAAATACAAAAATTATAAGTAGGAAGTAAAATAGTTCAGAAATTTTATCGACCACAAATGTCTGTTAGAAACATTTACAAGTATTCATCAGTAGGATAGAACAATTTGCAATAGAAAGTTAACTAAACTAAACATGCCAAAATAAAATTGAACTAATGAAATGTNCTATCGACCACAAATGTCTGTTAGAAACATTTACAAGTATTCATCAGGATAGAACAATTTGCAATAGAAAGTTAACTAAACTAAACATGCCAAAATAAAATTGAACTAATGAAATGTNGTGGCGAGTTTACTGCTATCCCAAGTCATAGTTTCACTTACAACATATTTTAACATAATCTATTGTCTCTTAAGTTAGGCCGATTAAGTGAAAGAAATATTAATCTTCAAATGAAAATAAAATAATTCTATCATGAAACAAATTTTCCTACACATTCAGCTACTTCATATTAAAAGAAAAGAGTAAAGAAATGCACTTACGAAGCATGCATAAAACACCTCAGAAAACTTCATTTAAATCAAAGAAAACCCACTAGGTAGTGTTTACAATAATTATAAGATAATGAAGAACAAAATACTTTGTTTTTTCTATCTTAAAGAGAAAAATCTCTCCAAAAAAGTCTCTTACCGATCCATGCGCCGCTCATACTTCCTTACTCATATCTCTTAAAATCCCTCACCAATCTCTCCGGAAAATGGAGAAAACTACATCTCTAAAAACTCATTCTAAACTCCTTCTATAACACTTCCTAATTTCTTCTATACACTCCTTTAATTACTTGTCATGAGAGGCGCCAAGCCTCTCTGTTTAAAGAGAAGCAACACATATCTTCTAAGAGACACATCTCGTGATAAAAAAGACACACCCTTTAATTCAAAGAGACACATAACTTAATTCAAAATCCACTCCAAGTGTCCAAATTAATTTAACCACTTCATGGGGCATGCATATCCATCTAGAACCTTCCAGAACATCCCAGAACCTCCAAAAGTCGTCCAAAACTGTCACCAACCATTTCTGCCACCTAGGTGCCAAATTCCAATGCCTATGCACCGTTTTCTCATCTTCACTGGTACTTATGCGCAAGTTTAGGCACCACCCTTCAGGAAGCTCC
>JXCR01133767.1:46441-62296 GCA_002079205.1 Phalaenopsis hybrid cultivar
AGGATTTCAACAAATCCTGTGAATGAGCTGGCGTCGCATCACTTAAATAGGAAAATTTGAATTTTCTTATTTAATTAAATACATAAAACTTCAAAAAAATAATATCCTGACCTAAAAAATCAGAAAAATAAAATCAAAATACCTCTGGATTCATAGAAATGAGAAAAAATTTATGGAAATGAAATCAAAATTTAATTAATTATATTTAATTTTTAATTAATTAATTACTCTATGGAGTAATTTAATTATTAAAAAGAATTTATAATCTCACAAAATTTGAAAAATTTAGGGCTTAACCTTTAAGCTCTTAGGAATATCCCCTGATTTTTCCAAGGCTAGGAAAACTCCCTAGGATTCAATTTTATAATTTATATTAAATTTTGTAATTATTCTTAAATATAATTGTAAAAGTTTAAGGAATCGGAAATTAAATTTGGAAAAGGTTAGAAAATTCAGAGTGACACTTTTATACTCTAAAATGACAATTTTTAACCATTAAGAAATTTAAAATGACATTTCAATCTCTAGGGTCAAAATTGTAAAATTCTAAATTACATTTTAAATCCTAAATGTTCGTAGGCTTGGACATTAACCTTTTGTGACATATGAGGCTGACCAAACCTAACCTTTAGATCTAAGTCCCAACTTGGATCATAGGTGAGTCCAAACCCTAACCTATCTAGGGTCTACTTATCTCCTCAAAGTATTGAGTCAAACCCCATAGACTCAAAGTTAAATTGACATGACACCTAAGTTAAATCAACTTAGACTTACTCTGAATCCAAGATAAAAAAGACAAAGCCACCTATGTTAAGTTTAGATGAACCCATATATTATGAACCCAAATTAAGTCTAAACCACAGTTAGACTTAATTAAACTTAGTTAAACCTCAATTACATTAAATTTAACTCAAAAAACTCTAATTAAGTCTAAACCACAATTAAACTTAATTAAACTGTGTTAAACCTTAAACACATTAGGTTTAACTCAACAAACCCTAATTAAGTCTAAACCACAGTTTGACTTAATTAAACTCTGTTAAACCTTAATCACAATAGGTTTAACTCAACAAACCTTAATTAAGTCTAAACCACATTTATACTTAATCAAAATCTATTAAACCTTAATAACATTAGGTTTAACCTAGCAAACCCTAATTAAGTCAAAACACAATTAGACTTAATTAAAATCTATTAAGCCTTAATCACATTAGGGTTAACTCAACAAACCCTAATTAAGTCTAAACTACAGTTAGACTTAATTAAACTCTGTTAAACCTTAATCAAATTATGTTTAACTCAATAAACCTTAATTAAGTCTAAATCATAGTTAGGCTTAATTAAACTCTGTGAAACCTTAAGCACATTAGATTCAACTTAAGAAGCTGTAATTAAGTTTAAATCACAGTTAGACTTAATTAAACTCATTAAAACCTTAATCACATTAGGTTTAACTCAACAAATCCTAATTGAGTCTAAATCACAGTTAGATTTAATTAAATCTTATTAGACCTTAATGACATTAGATTTAACACCATAAATCCTAATTAAGTCTAAATCAGAGTCAAACTTAATTAAACACTGTTAGACCTAAATTATATTAGTTTTAACACTATAAACCCCAATTAGGTCTAACACTAATTAGACCTAATTAACACTTATTAAGCCTTACTTACAATGGGCTTAATTACTTTAAACCTCAATTAGGTCTAACCCTAGTTAGACTTAATTAACCACATTAAGCCTTATATTAGGGTTAATCAATTTAAAACCTCAATTAAGTATAATCCTAATTAATACATAAATATCCACATTAATCTTTACCTACATTAGACTAAATCAAATTTAAAATCAATTAGGTCTAAGCCTAATAAAAACTATTTAACCACATTAAGTCTTACTTACATTAGGCTTAATCACTTTAAAATGTCAATTAGTTCTAACCCTAATTAAGACCTAATTGACCACATTAAGCCTTACCTACTATACACTTAATCAAATTTAAACTCAGTTCAGTATAACCCTAATTAACCTCATTAAGCTGTACTTACATTAGGCTTATCAAACTAAAACCACAATTTCATCTAATCCTAATTAAATCTAAATAACTGTATTAAGCCCTACTTACATTAGGCTTAATCAAACTAAAACCTCNAATATTGCCGCAATCTGCGAACCTAACATAGATATTGCATCAGAATCATGGATACCAGCTACTCTTTTAGGATTTACCCGTTCAGAGGGTCATTGAAAATTGTTGGTAGCCATCTCTTCTATAATGAGTAAACCTCATGAAAAGGTTTTGACATTAAGGAATCACCCGCCACAACATCTATAATCGATCTAAGAGATCCCACTAATCCATTATAAAAAGTTTGAATTATCAACGCAGCATCTATAATCGATCTAAGAGATCCCACTAATCCATTATAAAAAGTTTGAATTAACCTTCTGGTAACAGATGATGAGGGCATTTCCTAAGAAGATTTTTAAATCTCTCCCAAGCTTCATATATTGACTCTTCATCAATTTGACAGAATGTTAGGTAATTTCTAAGTTTAGCAGTTTTGGATGGAGGGAAATATTTGGATAGAAATTTCTGTGAAAGTTGTCCTTAAGTTTTAATAGATTCTGTGCTAACAAATTTAACCACATCTTATCTTTATCCCTCAGTGAAAAAGGAAAAAGTCTAAGTCTAACAGCATCGTTTGAGACTCTATCATATTTAAAAGTAGCACACAGCTCTAAAAAACTAGCGAGGTGTAAGTTCGGATCTTCATTTGGTGTACCTCCAAATTGATTGCTTTTTAAAAAACTAGCGAGGAGTAAGTTAGGATATTCATTTGGTGTACCTCTGAATTGATTGTTTTGTACCATTTAGATAATAGCAGGTTTAACCTCAAATGAATTAGCAGCTACATCAGGATTTTGGATAGATAAGTGAATTTCATCTACTGTAGGATTTGCATAATCTCATAGGGGTCTAGGTTGGTGTTCATTTTCTATTCCTTGATTGTTCATGTTGTTCTCCATTGTATCCAAATTTCTAGGTTTTCTTCTCAATCTTCTAATCTTTCTAACAGTATGTTCTAATTCTGAATCGTAGGGTATAAGATTTTCAGGTCCAAATTTACGCATACAATTTGAAATGAGTACACAATAATGTAATTAACTAAATATATAATTAAGTTGTAATTCAAGTAAAAATTTTCTAATAATCCTAATTTGTCCGTTACTCTAATTGTGATTTTGTTACTCACTCACTCTCAGGCAACAGCGCCAAAAACTTGACTGCGACTTTATATATGCTTAAAAGTATAAGATAAATATGGATGTAATAAATATTCAATAATTATAAAGTCACACTTATCAACGCAAGTATAAATAAAGATGTATGTATAAAATATTCAATAATTGTAAAGTCACACTTATCAATGCAAGTATACGTATCACTCAAGTAATATAGGGCTCTAATGGAGTCTTAGATATCAATCCCACAGGGAGTAATAATATCGCACAAGTAATATAGGGCTCTAATGGAGTACTAGATATCAATCCCACAGGGAGTGGTTTAGAACTAGCTCAAGTAATATAGGGCTCTAATGGAGTCCTAGATATCGATCCCACAGGAAGTGGTTTAGAAACTCAAGTAATATAGGGCTCTAATGGAGAGTCCTAGATATTGTCAACGCAAGTATACATATCGCTCAAGTAATATAGGGCTCTAATGGAGTCCTAGATATCAATCCCACAGGGAGTAAGTTTAGAATTACGAACTAAGATTTTAGAAAAAGCAATATTTTAATCACAACAACAAAGTTCAATTTGTTTATTTGTCACTAGTAGGCAATTGAAATAAATATGTAATTTTAATAACAACAAAGTTCAATAAGCTTATTTATCAATTTGCTTATTTGTCACTAAAAATATGTAATTGAAATAAATATGTAATTTAAATGTAATTTGCAGTATATAAGAAAGAATCCTTCTGCTTGTCAAGAAATTATAGTTAATGGATAAAGTGAATTAGTTCAAATTATATTATGTCAAATAAAAGCCTACCTATTCTTTATCCTTTGGTCCAGGCAAAAAGAAAATTGATTAATCCTACGCTTGTTTACTAAATCTGTGTCTAGGCTGGGAGGATACCGACTCTCATTTCAGAGTTCCCTAGTTCCCCTCGCCTAAGGGCTAACATCTACACTTCAACACCCAAACGATAGGACCGAATTAGGGATTTTAGTCTGTCACTCTAAAATACAATTCTACGCGCGATAATATTATTTCCTTGTTTATTTGCACCCAACTTCCAATGGCTTTAACTTCCTTGAATCTTGGATGTAATCTTCACTTTAGTTCTAACACTAAACATGTTTTAACAAATTAATTTGCCAGATTGAAAGTAAATGAAGATCGAAGTAAAATGATCATCACAATTTCTTAAACATTTTCATGGCTTCACAAATTCAAATCACCATTTCACAAATCTCGAGATAAGGATAAAGATAGGGAAAACTACTCAGATCTCATGGGGAAAACACAAAAAAACTCAGAATTCATATATAAAATCGAAGTCATACAAACTACAACAAGTAAATAACTTATCTCGAAAAACACTTTGAAGTTCCTCTGAATCTCTTCCTTTCTTTACAACACACAAAATTTCTCTTCGAAGCAGCAAGGAGGAAAAAATCTCTCACTTTCCCTCTACTCTTACAATCTCTTGAAGAATTCCTCACAATTTTACACACTATTGGAACCTTTCTAACCTCTAGGACCTCTCTAACATCAAGGACTTCTATAATTTTCGGCCAAAATAGGCTTTTAAAGTTGTGGATGAGCTTTCCCAAGAGTTGCCTAAGCATCCATTCAAAATTTGGCCTTATCCAAATCCTGATTGGGCATCATCGTTGAGCTCGCCGTCGGCGGCCTCAAGGGTGTCGTCGGTAGGCCTTCTTAATGAATTAATTCTAGAGTCTCAGAAAATCTCGATGTTGGCGGCACCCTATTTCAATTCTTCACATTTTGGTCCTTTTCGCTCCAAATTCGCTTCTTTTTGCATCTTTTTGCTCCAATGACTTTATTTCATCATTCCTGTAACAAAACATCAAAAATACCTTTTTTTTATAATGCAATATCATAAAAAACAGTATAAAATAGGTATAGAAATCTCAACATATTTTCCTCTGGTCAGTCACCCCATCCCTAAGATCATTAATTAACCGACAAAGCCTATACATGGAAGGTTGATTCAGGCCATTTTAGATTTCATATCCACCTTATGAGCTACGCAATGGAAGTAAGGTAAGACCAAAATCAAAATTTTGCCTCATTGGAACCTCATGATGGAAATCGTGGAAGGACTCAAACATTGTTGTCTCTAAGCCCTAATCTTTTCCTCAATTATCCTAAGGATATTATCTTCCTCCCCAGAGAAAACCCGAGCTCAACCTATAAAAGAGCTAGCCCAAGAGCTACCATGAGGAGAGGACAAAGATAAACACTACCCAATCCTTAAGATACCCTAGAGAGAAATTGTTGCCAGCAACCTAAGGAGTTGAACCACCATAGGTTTAGCTTCTAGCCTCCATTGCTCTCTTCTAATTCTACTCCCCAAATCCACGATAGAAGAAATTGTTGCCAACAACCTTAGGAGTTGAACCCCATAGTTTCAGCCTCTGCCCTCCATTTCTCTCTTCCAATTCCACCCCCAAATCCACAATAGATTTTAGGCTTGACACCTGACCTATAAATACATAAAATTGGCTATCCCAAAAGCTTTGAGGAGAAGATCCCAATCAAAATTGGCCCTTCCCATAGTCTCTACCCTACTAATACGTGAAGACATGACCCCTTTCACTTTGTTCATATACATACTTGATTTCAATCCAATTTGAACCAAGGACAAGCTTGTTGAACTTAAGGCAAAGCTCTAGAACCAATCAGATTGAAGTGCCATCAACTGAGGCTAAGGTATGAAAGTTAATCCTAAAAATGTCTTGGTTTTCACATATTGTAAAGTGAACCTCTGATCCATGACAAATCATCCATATAGATGTCTTCTTCTTGAGGAGATGATCCTCTATGAACAAAAAAATTTGAATTTGGTTGAAGGTCCAGGAAGATCTTTAGCTAAATTCATGGACGAATCTCGATTCATCCCTCTTTGGGACTATGAACCGATGCAGTCCATTACCGTGTTTTTGAAATGGATGGCAGGGATGGAGTTGGACCGTGAGATTAATCATACGAAACATTTGAAACTGCGTGCCACGTGGTCCTGCATGTGCAAAGCCTCCCCCAACCAGATTGCGCGGCATAGGATTTCGATAAATCCTGTTAATGAGCTGGCGTCACGTCACTTAAATAGGAAAATTAGAATTTTCTTATTTAATTAAATGCAGAAAACTTCAAAAAAATCATTTCTCGACCTTAAAAAATCAAAAAAAATAAAATCAAAATGCCCCTGGATTCATAAAAATGAGGAAAATTTTATGGAAAAAAAATTAAAATTTAAATAATTATAATTAATTTATAATTAATTTATTACTCTATGTAGTAATTTAATTATCAAAATAATTTATAATCTCACAAAATTTGAAAAATTTAGGGCTTAACCTTTAAGCCCTTAAGAATATCCCCTGATTTTTCTAAGGCTAGGAAAATTCCCTAGCATTCAATTTTATAATTTCTATTAAACTTTTTTAATTATTCTTAAAAATAATTGTAAAAATTTAAGAAATCAGAAATTAAATTTGGAAAAGGCTAGAAAATTCAGAGTGACACTTTTAAACTCTAAAATGACAATTTTTAACCATTGAGAAATTTAAAATGACATTTCAATCTCTAGGGTCAAAATTGTAAAATTCTAAATTACATTTTAAATCCTAAATCTCTGTAGGCTTGGACAATAACCTTTTGTGACATATGAGGCTAACCAAACCAAACCTTTAGATCTAAGTCCAAGCTTGGATCATAGGTAAGTCCAAACCCTAACCTATCTAGGGTCTACCTATCTCCTCAAAGTATTGAGTCAAACCCCATAGACTCAAAGTTAAATAGACATGACACCTAGGTCTAATCAACTTAGACTTACTCTAAATCCAAGATAAAAAACACAAAGCCACCTAGGTTAAGCTTAGATGAACGTAAATATTATGAACCCAAATTAAGTCTAAACTACAATTCGAGTTAAATAAACCTAGTTAAAATTTAATTACATTAGATTTAACTCAATAAACTCTAATTAAGACTAAACCACAATTAAACTTAATTAAACTAAGTTTAAACTTAATCACATTAGGTTTAACTCAACAAACCTTAATTAAGTCTAAACCACAGTTTGACTTAATAAAACTATGTTAAACCTTAATCACATTAGGTTTAACTCAACAAACCTTTATTAAGTCTAAACCACAGTTAGGCTTAATTAAACTATGTTAAACCTTAATAACATTAGGTTTAACCTAGCAAACCCTAATTAAGTCAAAACCACAATTAGACTTAATTAAAATCTGTTAAACCTTAATCACATTTGGTTTAACTCAAGAAACCCTAATTAAGTCTAAACCACAGTTAGACTTAATTAAAATCTATTAAACCTTAATTACATTAGGGTTAACTCAACAAACCCTAATTAAGTCTGAACTACAGTTAGCCTTAATCAAACTTTGTTAAACGTTGATCACATTAGGTTTAACTCAATAAACCTTAATTAATTCTAAACCATAATTAGGCTTAATTAAACTCTGTTAAACCTTAAGCACATTAGATTCAACTTAACAAACTGTAATTAAGTCTAAATTACAGTCAGACTTAGTTAAACTCTTTGAAACCTTAATCAGATTATGTTTAACTCAACAAACCCTAATTGAGTTTAAACCACAGTTAGATTTAATTAAATCTTGTTAGATCTTAATGACATTAGGTTTAGCACCATAAATCATAAATAAGTCTAAACCAGAGTCAAACTTAACTAAACACTGTTAGAACTTAATTACATTAGTTTTAACACTATAAACCTCTTACTTACAATGGGCTTAATCACTTTAAACCTCAATTAGGTCTAACCCCAATTAGACTTAATTAACCACATTAAGCCTTAATTACATTAAGGTTAATCAATTTAAAACCTCAAATTAAGTATAATCCTAATTAAGACATAATTATCCACATTAATCCTTACCTATATTAGGCTAAATCAAATTTAAACTCAATTAGGTCCCCTAATTAAAACCTATTTAACCCCATTAAGCATTACTTACATTAAGCTTAATCACTTTAAAATCTCAATAAGGTCTAACCATAATTAAGACCCAATTGACCACATTAAGCCTTCCCTACTATAGGCTTAACCAAATTTAAACTCAATTAAATATAACCCTAATTAGCCTCATTAAGTTGTACTTACATTAGGCTTAATAAAACTAAAACCTCAATTAGATCTAATCCTAATTAAAACTAAATAACTGTATTAAGCCTTGCTTACATTAGGCTTAATCAAACTAAAACCTTAATTAGGTCTAACTCTAATTAGATCTAGCTAATCCCATTAAGCCTTACTTATAATAGGCTTAATTAACCAAAAACCTAATCAGGTTTGAATTTAATCAAACCTAATAAAAATAATCAATCCTTACCCATGTTTGGTTTAATTAAACTTCAGATCTAGTTAAATCTAAATTAAATTATATTTAATTAAACCCTTAAGTCTTATCTACATTAGACTTAACTCAAACAAAATATTTAGGTTTAACCTTACTTAGGACCTAACCCACCCCAAACTCCTTAGTTTCAACCCAACTTAAATCTAATTCAACTGAAACCTTTAGTTCACCCTAACTTGAACCTAAGTCAACTAAAATTCCTTAGGTTCAACTTAACTTGAATCTAATCCAACTCAAACCCTTATGTTCAACCTAAAATGAACCTATGTCAACTCAAACTCTTTAGGTTCAACTGAACATGAATGTGATCCAACTCAAACCCTTAGGTTTAACCTAACTTGAACCTAAGTCAACTTAAACTCCTTAGGCTTAACCCAACATGAACCTAAGTAAACTCAAACTCCTTAGATTTACCCCTTGAACATGATCCAACTCAAACTCCTTAGGTTCAACCTAACTTTAACTTAACTCAAATCAAACCTTTAGATTTAGCCTAACATGGACTTAAGCCAACATACCCCTTAGGTTCAACTCAAATTAACCTAAATCTTAGGTTTATCTTTATAGATAACTTAGACATTAAGTTTAAGTTACATTGAACTTAAATTGACCCAAACCTTAGTCCTAACCTCATTGAACTTAAAACTATTTCAAGTCGTAGGTTTAATATTGAACCTAAGTCAACCTTATATCCCAATTATATTGGATCTAAATCAAGTTTAAGCCCTACCTATATTGAAAGTAAAATCATTTCAAACCTTAAGTTCCATCTACATCGAACTTAAATTAACTTTAAGTTTTACATAAATTGGACTTAAACCATTTTAATCCTTAGGTTCTACCCACATTGAACCTAAAACACCTTAAGTTTTACTTACATTGGACTTAAACCATTTTAATCCATAGGTTCTACCTACATTGAACCTAAAACACTTTAAGTCCTACCTACATTGGACTTAAAACATTTTAATTCCTTAGGTTCTACCTACATTAAACCTAAATCATCTTATGTCCAATCTACATTAGACTTAAACCATTTTAATTCTTAGATTATACTTACATTGAACCTAAGTCACTTTAACTCCGACCTACTTTGGATTTAAACTATTTTAATCCTTAGGTTCTACCAACATTGAAGCCAAAACACCTTAAGTCCTACCTAAATTGGACTTAAACCATTTTAATCCTTTGGTTCTACCTATATTGAACATGAATTTTCTTAAGTCCTACCCACATTGGACTTAAACCATTTTAATACTTAGCTTCTATCTACTTTGAGCCTGAATTATCTTAAGTCCTCCCTACATTGGACTTAAACCATTATATCTTCTAACCACTTGTGGTTAATAAAACTAGAAACATAATGATCCAAGACAACGGAACCATGGGATCCTGATCGAGTCATCACAAACAAAAATAAATAACAAAAACTACAAAAAAAATTAATCGATGAATAAATTGTAAACAACCTAACATTTTACAACCCCTAAAACTTGAATAAGACATTAAAACTTAAATTGAACTATGATGAACAAAGATCACCAAACACAACTTGAACATCTGTGTACGAAGATTTCTTGGATGACAAAATATATGGTCGCTGACAAGAATCTTCCAGTCCTGGTTAAAACACCTTTCAGACAAATTAAATCTGAATATTTTTACGGCCCTAGGATGACGAAGCCATAAACATCTTGATCGAGTCATTTAAAAAATTATACAACCATTTAAATAACCAAATAAAACTAAAAAAAATTGAAAAAATGAATTTTTGCTAATCGTATTATGTTTTGTAGGTTTATTGGAGACATAAAAACAAAAAATTTTGCTTTATATTTCCTTTGCATTTTATAAGGTGTGCTAACTCTGTTTTGCAGGATGACATTTCGAAGCAGAATCTCAAGTCAACAAAAAAAAATAAACAAAACCAAAACAAAATTTAAAACAACCAAACAACAAAAATAAAAGTAAATAACAAAACAAAAACAAAACAACATGACATGACAAATAAAACATAACAAAACCTTTTAGGTAGAATCAAATTCCTAGAAATATATTACCCTAAGAATAAAACATTTGATGTTTTTTCCTTGACCTTGATTTTTCTTAGGAGAACGAGTGTTAATGAGAAGCGAGAGTTTTTTTACACAACTTTAGCTGTCTAAGATATAATTAACTATATGAGCTTGCTCCTATAGGAGAATAAAGAACTCAAAATAGGTGATACACCTAAAATCTCTTATTATTTATTTTTCATGTAGATTTCCTTATATGAGAAATCATTTCTCTATAATGTTCACCACAATGACAAATATTTTCTATATTTCTTTTTCTCATGTTTTTTATGTTTATTCTTTTCCTTCCTTCTCCTAGTTTCTTAAAATCTTGGAATCATTTACATGATTCAAGAGAAATAAATTAACCAAAGATTAAGGCAATAAAAATAGATAAACAAAGTGGAGACTCCTTTCAATCAAAAGTCACACATTTGACATGACGGGAATTGGCGGCAGACTAGGCTCACGCCAATCATATTAGAAATAAAGAATTCTGACAAAAGATCAACATACAATCATACCCGGAAAAGCAAGAGTAGGATTAATCTTCATCATTCTAGACAAGGCAATGATATTATTTTCCTACCACTAGACTAAACCATGTGAAAACAATGAAGCCAAATATGAAGCACTCATAACCGACTTAGAACTGAAAATATCAATAAAAATAAAAGAAATCAATGTTTGTGAAGATTATCAGTTAATCATTAATCAAATCATGTGAAAATACATGACTTTAAAACCTCGGCTTGAATAGTATTTCTGTTACACTTAAAAGTTACTTCGACGAATACCAAACGTGACATTCTTTTTGGTTCTGAGACGAGATAACTCTTTAGCAAAATCTTTGGCTAAATTAGCAAAAGAGTTTGCTTGTCCAGAACAGGATGCCATTCCAATCTACATAAAAGGACGATGAGTTCTTTCTCAACTTGATAACAAAAATTTGAATAAAATTGTTGAAGAAAAAGTAATGACAACAATCGACAAAAAATAGGATGATTGGCGAAAACCAATTATTCATTATTTACAAACCAAAAGGTTAACTGAAAATGATTCTGTTGCAGCCCAGATTAAACAAAGAGCATTGTCTTAAGCTTTAGTGAACGATGTCCTCTACCGATGATCTTTTTATCAGATGTGGTTGAGATTTCTAAATTACTTTGAGGCTAAAAAAATTGTTAAAGAAGTTCATTCAGCTCTATGTGGTGAGCACCAGTCTGGATAAAAAATGAAAATGAAAATTAAAAGAATGGGATAATATTGGCCAACAATGATGATTGACTATCTTGAAACTGCAAGAAAGTGTCATCAATGTCAAATACAAGGGGTGGTTTTACATCAACCACCAATTGTATTTCACCCGACAATTGCATCTTGGCCATTTGAATGTTGGGGTATAGACATAGTGGGCTTTATAGACCCTCCCTCATCTAAAGGACATCGATTCATTTTAGCTGCTACATATTATCTATTCTAATGGGCAAAAAAGGTACCACTTAGGGAAGTCAAAGAAAAGCAAGTTCTCCTCTTATTCAAGACACATATCGTCTACAGATTTGAAACTCCTCGAAGGGTTAACTTGCTTTCAAAAATACAAAAATGAACAGTTTTATTCAAAGGCATGGAATAGACTAAAGGTATTTGACAATCTACTATACCAAAGCCAATGGTTTAGCTGATGCTATTAATAAAACATGGGTACAAATCATGAAAAAGACATTGATAGAGGCTCTATGGGCTTATTGAACTACATACAAAACACCGACATGGTCAACACCATTTTCTTTGGTATATGGTTTTTAAGCCATATGGCCACTCAAAGTGTATATTCCTTCCTTCAGAGTTGCAATTGAAAACAAAATAACAAAATAGGAAAAATGTAAAATTACAACTTGAAGAACATGAGAGTTTGGAGGGCAAACGATTGCAAGCTCAACAGGATCTTGAACTATATCAAGCGAGAATTATACGAGCCTACAAAAAATTGGCCAGTCTTAGGAAATTTCAAATTATGGATCTAGTATTAGTGCTTCAAAGACCTATCCTAGCTCACAGAAAAATAAGTTGAAAGTTCTAACCAATGTGTGAGAGCTTGTATGTAGTTGAAAAGACATACTCGGGAGATCCTAACAGTTGGTTAATTATTAAGGAGAAATAATTTTACCCCCAATCAATGAGAGGTATTTGAAAAATATTATGCAACATAACAAACAATAACTTATTTGTAAACTAGGAACTAAGAATAAAATGAATTTGAGCTCTTTCAATTTTATCTCTTTAAGATTATCTTCTTGCTTATCAAATAGGTGGTTGTGAACATAAAATCTTATGATGCAGTGAATGAGTTTTTTGAATTAAAATTTATTGACATCCACATTAACAAATTGATCTAAAACTGTGTCTGACATGTTTACATTAATCTGCCATTTGGAGAGAAAAATGCCGAACAACAGATTTCTGTTCACATTTTGAAGTGGTGTATGATTGGCCCTGGACCACCAATTCATCGATAAAAGATTAAGGATCCATTTTGTATTTGACTTGACACAAGTTGAACTGTTATAAAATGGGTCATTTTTGTCTGTTGTCAACAAAGAAGAAGTAGAGGGGAAACTGCCTGTACTAGAATTTAGGACCCGACAATGGCATATCACTAAAGAGAAGGTGAAACTGACAGGACATAAACATGAACTTAACACTTGAAAAAAATAGTAGTAGTTGTCGCGCCCAAGGATTTGTGAAAGCATCTATTACTGGATTCAACAAGATCGCATATGGATTGACTCATACCCAAAGACAAAATCACAATAAATGTCTTAAAAGAATTGAAGAAAGAGAACGATAAGACATGAAATCTTTGGATGAGGATGATGATGAATTTCGATTTTTGATTCCAGAAGACAAACTTGGAGAGGTATACCCTATTCTTCATATCAAAAATTTGGATCCTAAAGAAGAAGAAGTAGAAAGGAAGATCTTTGTACCAAGTCCATATGTATTAGTTCTAGATCTTACGACATTAAATGAACCGATCGACAGACATATTATCTATGAAGAAGAATTAAAGAATATACAAACCTTCAAATGACATTATTTTGAACAATTTAAGTATGTTAATGGTCATACAATCAACATACTTAAAAGAATTTAGTTGGTCACAAAATTCTTTGATAAAGACAAACAAACGAATATCATCAAACATGTGATGGAAGCACACAACCATGGATGAGGTAGATTTTTAAAAATGAGGACGTATTCTAAAGAAAATAGATGGATACGTGGCAAAGGACAAGTTACTATCCAATATGGATGTTATTTAAACTATGCTAAGGACAGAGATGGAAACTCTTTGGGAATCCTACAGCATGAGTAGGTGGATCCAATGCCAACAATAATTATCCAGATCATCAAACAATTGGTGGCTTGGGACATAATGTCATCTAATTGTATTACATATAGTTGTATTATCAACATCTATGAAGAAGGGGACTGCATCTCACCTCACATTGAAAACCATGACTTTGAAAGACCCTTCTGTACAGTATCATTGATGAATAATTGCTCTATCTTGTTTGGACAGGAAATAAGTATACTGGGCCCAGGAGAATTTTGTGGTTCTTACCAAATTCCCCTCCCACAAGGATCATTATTTGTTCTACAATGGAATGAAGTTGATGTAGCCAAGAACTGTTTTCTAAGCGCAAGCAGACAACATATTTTGATAATGCTATGAAGGATGTGCCCTGGTAAGTGTCTTATTAGATATCGGCTGATACTAGAACTTCAAGGGTGCAACCTCTGAAACTAAAATGACCCTATGAATGCTTATGCAACTATGTTAAACTCGATAAAATATATTTCTAAAAGTATCTCGGAGTACAGAGTATTCATGGATGGTCTAGTAGTGTCCAAGACTACCAACATGATAATAAGATAAATTAGATAATTTATGATGTATTTTGAAGAAATTTCTGATATGACATATGATGAAGTACTAACATCCTGTATTTTACTTTATGACATATTTTGTAGTGAAATAAAGTTGGAATGGTTTTACTATAAAAGAAAAAATCTCCAACTGTTAATGATGCTTGTACAGGTCCAGAAGGTGAAAGCAAACACCAACATAATTTCAAAATGAACAAAACTCCACAAAATGACAATCCCAACTCCTCAACAAAAAACATGAAACAATATATTTCTCTTCATATATTTTTTGTGGATATTTGACATTTGACACTATTGAGTAGTAGTACAAGACCTTCTTAAATGGATTATGACATCTACTCTCCTTCTAACTATTGGATTTAAGACCTTCCTAACACAATGTTATGGCTTTCCTATACTTATTTCTTTGAGATAGGATGCAAGTCGCATAGCATTCCTTCTCAAAACTGATAGTCATTGACATTTCAAATCTCAGAGTAGTAGTCTAAGACCTCTTTAAATGGATTATGTCATCTACTCTCTTTCAAAATATTGGATGTAAGACCTTCTTGACATGGAGATATGGTTTTCCTATAAAAAATTCTTTGAGATAGGATGTAAATCGCATAGCATTCCTACTTAAAACCAATCTACATCGACATTTGACATCTCTGAGTTGTAGTAGAAGACCTTCTTAAATTGATTATGACATCTACTATCCTTCTAACTATTGGATGTAAGACCTTTCTGACACGGAGATATGACTTTCCTAAAGTTACTTCTTTGAGATAAGATGTAAGTCGCATAGCATTCCTTCTCAAAACCAAAAGACATAAACATCTGACATCTCTGCGTAGTAATACAAGACCTCCTTATATGGATTATGACATCTACTCTCCTTCTAACTACTGGATGTAAGACCTTCCTAACACAAAGATATGGCTTTCCTATAGTTATTTCCTTGAGATAGGATGTAAGTCGCATAACATTCCTTCTCAAAATAGATAGACACCAACATTTGACTTCTCTAGGGAGTAGTATAAGACCTCCTTAAATGGAGTATGACATCTACTCTCCTTCTAACTATTGTATATAAGACCTTCTGTCGGCACTATTTTTAGGGGGGTCCTGTGGAAGCAGTCAGTCCCCAGAATAGGAATCCTGTCGCTCGCTTTTGAGGGACATTATATATATATATATAT
>JXCR01133767.1:62544-108635 GCA_002079205.1 Phalaenopsis hybrid cultivar
ACAGCTCCTTTTGGCTCCACAGATCCTACTAATATTTCCCCAAGACAATTCATGGAGAAGGTGAATTATATAAATATAATAACACCTCTATCAGTTCCATTAGATGAGGTGGAGCAATCCAAGGAGATCAATGAGGAAACTACTCTTGTAATAAAAGCTCCTGAAAAGAAGGATATAGCTGAGATGAAACACCTAATGGAAGAGGAATGGAAAACACATAAATCTAAAAAGAAAAAAAAGGTTCAGTCTAAAGTGCAAAAATTAAGGGAAGGTAATATTGGGTTCACAGAAGCTTTGAAGATGGGGGGACCTCCTCCTTCTAGAGGAAGGATAAGATCAAGATCTCAGCCTTCTCCACATTACAATCCCCCCCATGATTAATATGCTGTGTTGGGATATTAGGGGCATAGCTCATCCTCAGTCTTTATAAAGACTGATTTATCTCAACAAAAAATAGAAACTATGGAGTTTTGCTATTCTTGAACCTTTGGTTCAGCATAACCCACAGAGAATTATTCAAAGATTCCTTGGTTTTTCTCACTATGCTAACATAAATAATAAAATTTGGCTCTTTTGTAGGAAGGAAATATAGTGGAGCATTATTATGGATCATCCTCAGTTCATACATCTTTCATCGCTTGTACAAGGTCATCTAGAGTTTGCTGCGTTTATCTATGCAGGTAGTCTGAAAGCTGATAGACAGGAGCTTTGGGAGGGCGTACATCTCATCAACACTAATATGGATTCTCCTTGGATAGCAGGAGGAGATTTCAATTGTATTACTAATGTAGCTAAGATATCTGGAGGGAGACCTCCCAACCTGTCCAAAATGACTTATTTTAATGACCAAATTCAGCAGGCTGCTCTGTTTGACTTGGGATACCAGGTCCTAAATTCACTTGGAAGAAGTGTCTTCTGTGGGAAAGACTAGACATGATTTTAGTTAATGAGCACTGGTAAAAACATTACCTCCTAACTTTTTTTACCCACCTAACCCTCACTTGTTCTGACCACAGATCACTCCTCATCTCCATAACTTCTCCAAGTGCTAGCTCACTCCACCCTCCTTTCAGATATCTAAACATGTGGTCTACCCACCCCACTTTCATTAACTGTGTGGCTTGTAACTGGATGGGAATTGAACACACTGGCCTTTTAATTAAGATAAGCCTTCTGCATCAAAAAACCAGCAAAGCTTTGAGGAAGTGGGGTTGGGAAACTTCTGAAAATGTTTTTTTTCAATGTCTTATCTGCTGAAAAAGAGGTTAAGAGACTTGAGGCTGCTATTCAGAATAATTCTGCCCCTAAAACTGAGTTACTTATTGCCCAGACTAATTTGAATAAATCTATTGACATCCAGGATATGCTACTCAAACAAAAAGTCGCTTTTAACAATTTTACTGAAGGGGACAAAGATATTGAGTTCTACCATGCCTATATAAGTTACAAGAGGAAGTGCAATACCATACACTCCATTTATTCTACTGAGTGCAGATGGCTTAATGAAAATGAACTTATTACTAAGGAAGTTGTTAAGTACTACAGTTCCCTCCTGAACTCTTCTGCTGATCTCATTACTGACTATGAAGAATACTTTGCTGAATAATATAGTTACACTGGTCAGCTAAATCTAACTGAACTCCCTTCTGATGAGGAAATTGGGGAAGCCCTGAACACAATTGACAACTCAAAAGCAGCTGGTCCTGATGGCTTCACGGTTGACTTCTCTAAAAAAGCATGGCACATCATCAAGATGGAGGTGGTGGAGGCAATTAAAAGTTTCTTCAAAGGAGTCAATCTCCCCAGCTATTTCAGTAATACATCTATTGTGCTAACCCCTTAAGGAGATTTACAGAAGACTTGGGAACACTACAGGCCTATAAGCCTTTTTTTTTGTCATAAGCAAACTCATAAGCAAGATCATTGTGAGAAGACTTCAACCTCATCTTGACAAGATTATCTGTCCAAACCAAACTACCTTCATTAAAGGTAGATCCATTAATGATAATGTGTTGTTGGCACAAGAACTCACTCTGGATTTAGATAAAATCTGTATAGCGGGTAACCGTATTTACAAACTAGATATTAAGAAGGCTTATGACACCATTGACTGGAATTTCATCTTGGGAATACTTGCTGCTAGAGGTTTTTAACCAGAATTCAGAAATCTCATCTAAAGGTGGCTTATTTACAACAACCACTCCATCCTAATCAATGGCCAACTCAAGGGGTCTTTCACAGCTACTAGAGGACTAAAATAAGGTTACCCACTCTCTCCCACTATCTTTATAATTGCTATGGATTATTTATCCAGAATGCTTGACAGGAACATCCTCAACCAATAGTACTCCAGATTCCACAACAAATCCAATATAACAATTTCCCACCTCATGTATGCTGATGATATTATGATATTTTCCAATTTCCAAAAGATTGCTGTGAAGAAAGTTTATAAATGTATACAACAATTTCAAAATTACTCTGGGATGGAGTTCTGCCCCACTAAATGCCAACTTATATTTAAGAAGAGGGCCACTTCCAATATCAAGCATTGGATCTCCAACTACACTGGCTTCTCTACTACTAGGGACCCTATGAAATATTTAGGGGTTCAACTCATATGGGGGAGATAAAAAATGACCCAATTTGATGAGGTATTGTAGAAAATACAAAAAAACTCTAGCTAGCTGGTCTCATTCTTTCCTGTTTAATGGGGGTAGAATTACTCTCCTTAGAAGCATCTTAACTACCTTCCCCTCTTATATTCTCCAAACCAACTACCTCAAGAAAAGCACTCAAATTCAATTGGACAGAGCATTCAACAGATTTTTATGGGCAGGTCAAAAATATCAGTTTCACTAAGCTTCATGGCAGAAGGTAGTCAAACCAATTGCAGTTGGTGGGCTGAGATTCAATGGTCTCCAACAAGTAACACAAATAAATTTCTGAAAGATGTGGATTCACTTCAGAACACGAACTTCCCTATGTGCCAAATTTATGTATGGCAAGTATTGCAAGAGCCAGCACCATTCCCTAATTACTAAGAAGCTAGGAGACTACAGAATCTGGACTAATATGCTGAAAATCAGAGTGCTAGCTGAAGACATGTACACATGGGATTTGGGGAATGGCAAAGTGAGATTTTGGCCTCTTAACGGGTGCCCAAAGGACTCTCTTGCGCCCTCCCCTTCAGACTTAAACCATCAACTTTCAGTCTGTGACCTCTGGGATGGGGACTCTTGGGATGTTACTAAGCTCCAATCATCTCTACAGGAGCCTTGCTTATCTCAAGTCACTAAGATTGTGTTTGATAAAGGCAGAAAAGATAGGATCATATGGCACAGCTACACTAACCAAAGCTTGACTAAAGCTATATTTACTAAGTTAAGTGATTGAGATAAAGTCAACTGGGGTGAAGCCATTTGGAACAGATTCTGATCCCCTTCTATATCCTTCTTTTGTTGGAGATTCTTCAACAACCTCCTGCCAACTGATGATATTCTTAAACTCAAGGGATTGAGAGGACCCTCAAGATGCTATCTTTGTCTGAAAGCTGAAGAGAACAATAACCACCTGTTTTTCAATTGTGAATTTGCTCAAGAGGTGTGGAAAGCACTCCTTACTAAGATTAAAGGTGAGAACTTGGATAAGGAATGGTTTAGTCTTAAAGCTGGTTGGCATAGCTGAAAATGTAAATAAGGGGAGTCTATTCCCTTCATTATGACTTGGTTCTTGTGGATGTGTAGGAACATCAACAAACCTGAAGATAAGATTACTCAACACTCCAAGGTGACTAGAAATTGTGTTTCTTATTTAAACAAGCCGATCCAGCTTAAGAACTTCCCAAGCATAAGTCTATCTCAGACTAGTGCAATCAATAGTCACAACAGAATTGAGACTGTCACTTGGCAACCTCCTGATTTTCAAACCTTGAAAATCAACACTGATGGGAGCTTCTCTAAATGAGGTGTAGGGGTGGGGGGGTTCAGAAATTCATCCAGAAATTGCCTGTTATTCTTCCATGCTCCTACAGCGGCCAATGATGCTCTTGAGCTAAGCTCATTACTTTTTACTGGGCCCTTACATTTGCACAGAAAGCAACATGGCAGAAAGTGTTGATTGAGGTAGACCCTTTACATTTAATCACCTTACTTACCACTGATCAACTATCCTCATGGCAGCATATGCAATTGAAGCAAAAAATTGGCAAACTTTACAAGAAGCTCACAACCCAAATGTCTTTCATATACATAGAAGGAAACCAATCTGCTAATTGGTTGGCCAGATAAGGAATCTATGCACACTCCATTTCTATGGATACAAGACCTCCTACTCCTCTTTCCCTCTTACTCCATGGTGATAAGCTGAAGACTCCTCACCTCAGATTCAAGACAAGTCAACTAAAAGAGTTTTAGTGTCCTGGGGCTTCCCCCATTTTTCATCTGTTTAGCTGTTTTACTCTCTTGAAAGCATTTTTGAGGATTGGTCTCCCTCCTTTTGTTTGGGAACCACTCCGTTGGAACTTTTGTACTACTTTAAATGATCAACATGTAGGGAGCCAAATAATGCTCCTTCTTTTAATATATATATTTTTAGTTAAAAGAGCAGCTCGTGGCTCCTTATGCGTTAATTAAAAAAGATATTACAAAATTTGGGAGGGACAGCGGATCCCCATCTAAACGCAAAAGAAAAAAATACAATATAGCCCTAGGGGTTCCAGTCTCCGCATTACAACGCAACATGTAAGAAATACCAAGCCTAAGAAAAAAGCAATCTAAAAAATAAATGTGATCGTCCAAAATGTATACCACATAAATAGTATACCCAAAAACAAACTACAACTACACGAAATCCCAAACCAACAGAACTTTGTAGCAGCACCACCGACATAAAGACATTTAAATTTCGGTGAGAGGCCAGACAACGAAACCTTAGGAAAGGATAGCATTGAGCAGAAATTGTAGTGAAGTATCTCTAGCAATCCCGGTGTATGACAGCTATCCCATAAAGCCAACATCCATCATCAAGTTTCTGCATAAATATACATCTAAACCTGCACCAAAAATAGGATCCAAAGTGTCTGGAATGTAAAAAGGAGGAGAAGAAAATCACCTCTCCAAAACCATTACATTCCTATATCGAGAATTAAAATCCAACAAACAGTACCGAGCCAATTGAAGCATTACCGCGTAGCAGATGAAGATCAAAACCATAAGAAAAATAATTACACCAAACCAATCAGCTTTTAGCATTCCTAATATAAGGTTCGGCCATTAAATCCCCATGATGTAAAACCTGTAAAGGAGAGGGAGGCACCGTATCGACTAAGATCATGGAGGTGGAGGCACCGCGTTTTGCCACCCAATTAGCTGACCTATTACCTTCGCGATGAATAAATCTCTAAAGTACCGAAACAGTAGAGGATAAACAGATAACACAGTTAATGCGATTAATGTGGTAAGAAACATCCCAAGTGACAAGTCTCCCATGATTTAGCATCTCGAAAAGAATCTTGGAATCGGTCTCGATCAAAATATTAGCCCAATTCAAAGTAACTGCAATAGTGACCGCCATTAAAATAGCATGAGCTTCAGACTCCACCGCAGATTCTGCAATACATGGAGATAAAAAAAATAACAGGCAGTGACCACAATTGTTTCGCACGACTCTCCCAATACCGGCACCTCTATGATTCCAACTACCATCCGTATTAATTTTCACCCACCCCATCGGGGGCGGTTGCCACTTAACCAAGGTTGGTTTGGAAATTGACCTACTCTATAGAGGGTGAGGGAGAGAATCAAAATAACTAAAACTCGAGAAGAAATTATCCTTCTTACCACTGAACTTATAAATTTTAAGAGCATAAGAAAAAATATTGGAGATGACATTGGAGCATTGAGGTTCACTATTTGCATGTTTAATATCGTTCTGAGTCATCCAAATGAACCAGCATATAATGTAAGGATATATGTGTAAAAAATAGTTACACCTTTGATCCAGATTACACAAAAGAGTAGTAGGGCTCAAATCTGTGGTCGGGTACAGAGAAGTGCTAAACCAAAGGCCCCCCAACCTCCAGATTTGAAGCGAAANTTAAACGCAAAACAAAAAAAATACAATATAACGTAAGAAATATCAAGCCTAAGAAAAAAGAAATCTAAAAATGCATGTGATCATCCAAAATGTATACCACAGAAATAGTATACCCAAAAACAAACTACAACTACACGAAATCCCAAACCAACAAAACTTTGTAGCAGCACCACCGACATAAAGACATTTAAATTCCGGTGAGAGGCCAGACAACGAAACCTTAGGAAAGGACCGCATTGAGCAGAAATTGTAGTGAAGTATCTCTAGCAATCCCGGTGTATGACAGCTGTCCCATAAAGCCAACATCCATCATCAAGTTTCTGCATAAATATACATCTAAATTTGCACCAAAAATAGGATCCAAAGTGTCTGGAATGTAAAAAGGAGGAGAAGAAAATTGCCCCTCCAAAACCATTACATTCCTGTATCGAGAATTAAAATCCAGCAAACAGTACCGAGCCAATTGAAGCATCACCGAGTAGCAGATGGAGATCAAAATCATAAGCAAAATAATTACACCAAACCAATCAGCTATTAGCATTCCTAATATAAGGTTCAGCCATTAAATCCCCATCAAGTAAAACCTGTAAAGGAGAGGGAGGCACCATATCGACTAAGATCGTGGAGGTGGAGGCACCGCGTTTTGCCACCCAATTAGCCGGCTGGTTACCTTTGCGATGAATAAATCTCCAAAGTACCGAAACAGTAGAGGATAAACAGATAATACGGTTAATGCGGTTAATGTGGTAAGAAACATCCCAAGTGACAAGTCTCCCATGATTTAACATCTCGAAAAGAATCTTGGAATCGGTCTCGATCAAAATATTAGACCAATTCAAAGTAACTGCAATAGTGACCGCCATTAAAATAGCATGAGCTTCAGACTCCACCGCAGAGTCTGCAATACATGGAGATGAAAAAAATAACAGGCAGCGACCACAGTTGTTTCGCACGACTCCCCCAATACCGGCACCTCTATGATTCCAACTACCATCCGTATTAATTTTCATCCACCCCATCGGGGGCGGTTGCCACTTAACCAAGGTTGGTTTGGAACTCAATCTACTCTGTAGAGGGTGAGGGAGAGAATCGAAATAACTAATACCCGAGAAGAAATTATCCTTCTTTCCACTGAACTTATAAATTTTAAGAGCATAAGAAAGAATATTGGAGATGACATTGGAGCATCGAGGTTTACTATTCGCATGTTTAATATCGTTCCGGGTCATCCAAATTAACCAACATATAATGTGAGGATATATGTGTAAAAAATAGTTACGCCTTTGATCCGAATTACACAAAAGAGTAGTGGGGCTCAAATCTGTGGCCGGGTACAGAGAAGTGCTAAACCAAAGGCCCCCCAACCTCCAGATTTGAAGCGAAAATGGACAAGTGAAAAATAAATGTTCCAAAGTTTCCTCATCATTGTTACATAGAGAGCAGCAAGAAGCTAACCTTAAACCCATGAGCATGAGAATGTCGGCACAAGGTAGTAAACGATGATAAATTCTCTAGGCCCAAAAAGACATAGAAGGTGTTAGTGCATGGTTCCACAGACCGTCCCCCAATGTAGTTGGCTGAAAACGGTCTGTGGAATGACAGATCGTTTTTATAATAGATCTACCGAGATGTATCTTTAACATAGGAGTATCAGGCTTATGGGAATCAAAATTAATAGTAGAAATATAATTAGCATTATCAGCCCCCACTAACTGAGTAAGAAGAGGTACATTCCAGGAATTATTAAGCCAAGTGTCAAAAACGAGGAGATCATTATGCATATCGACCCCAGGAGAAAAATTAATTTGAGTCCAAGAGTCATGCCAGAAGGAAACATTACTGCATCCAAGATCCAAAAAAAAAAAATCCTTGGCCCACTCCCTAACTTGAAGAAGCCTTTTCCAAAACCTGGAATCCCCATTCCTCCAAACCACCGAAGAAGGATGAAAATGTTTACAGTACCTATCATGTAAATATCTAGCCCATAAAAATTGACCACTCCGGAAATTAAGCCAATGTTTAAATAAATTAATTTCAGCAATAAGATGAAGCTTCTTGAAACCCAAACCTTCCGTCAAAGTAGGTTTGCAAATTACCTTCCAAGAGCACCACTTCTCACCCGAGTGAGATCCCGCCCACAAAAAATTGTTAAAAGACCGTTCAAGAATCTTTTGTGTGCTTTTTTTGATATGAAGAACTTGCAAAGCATATAAGAGCATACTTTGCACAATGCTCCTAAGCACAGTGATACGGCCTCCAAAAGACAAAAAATTGCTCTTCCAATCAAGCATCTGTTTTCTTATCTTATCAACCAAATCATTCAATTGGGACTGGCGAATTCTATCCTTGATTAAGTTGACACCAAAATATTTAATTGGAAATGTTGAAATGGAGAAACCGGTAAAATTAGCAGCCCAAGTAGCAGTGCAGTTGTTTACCAACTTACCAAGATAAATATTACATTTAATAGCATTAAAGTGTAATCCCGACAGCAATTGAAAATCCTTCAAAATATTATAAATACTTCTGATATAGCGTTTGGAAGCATTGGAAAATAAGACGACGTCATCAGCATAGGCTAAATGTGAGACCAGCACATTAGCTTTATTCTGATAATGAGTAGTTGGCTTTTGACTAAATTTGTGATTGATAACTCGGAGAAATAATCAAAAACCAAAATAAAAATCGTAGGTGAAAGAGGGTCACCCTGCTTAATCCCACGACAAGCCTTGAAAAAAGCATTTAATTCTCCGTTAATGAGGATACTATATTGATTAGACTTGAGCCAATTATGAATAATATACCGGAACGAGGTNATGATATATCGTTTTTGTAACAGAGCTACTGGGATGTATCTTTAACATAGAAGTATCAGGCTTATGGGAATCAAAATTAATAGTAGAAATATAATAAGCATTATCAGCCCCCACTAACTGAGTAAGAAGAGGTACATTCCAGGAATTATTAAGCCAAGTGTCAAAAACGAGGAGATCATTATGCATCGACCCGAGGAGAAAAATTAATTTGAGTCCAAGAGTCATGCTAGAAGGAAACATTACCGCATCCAAGATCCCAAAAAATAAAATCCTTGGCCCACTCCCTAACTTGAAGAAGCCTTTTCCGAAACCTGGAATCCTCATTTCTCCAAATTACCGAAGAAGGATGAAAATGTTTATAGTACCTATCATGTAAATATCTAGCCCATAAAGATTGACCACTCAGGAAATTAAGCCAATGTTTAAATAAATTAATTTCAGCAATATGATGAAGCTGCTTGAAACCCGAACCTCCCGCCAAAGTAGGTTTGCAAATTACATTCCAAGAGCACCACTTCTTACCTGAGTGAGATCCCGCCCACAAAAAATTGTTAAAAGACCGTTCAAGAATCTTTTGTGTGCTTTTTTTGATATGAAGAACTTGCAAAGCATATAAGGGCATACTTTGCACAATGCTCCTAAGCACAGTGATACAGCCTCCAAAAGACAAAAAATTGCTTTTCCAATCAAGCATCCGTTTTCTTATCTTATCAACCAAATCATCCAATTGGGACTGACGAATTCTACCCTTGATTAAGTTGACACCCAAATACTTAATTGGAAATGTCGAAAAGGAGAAACTGGTAAAATTAGCAGCCCAAGTAGCAGTGCAACTGTTTACCAACTTACCAAGATAAATATTACATTTAGTAGCATTAAAGTGTAATCCCGACAACAATTGAAAATCCTCCAAATTATTATAAATACTTCTGATAGAGCGTTTGGAAGCATTGGAAAATAAGACGACGTCATCATCATAGGCTAAATGTGAGACCAGCATATTAGCTTTATTCTGATAATGGAGAGTTGGCTTTTGGCTAAATTTGTGATTGATAACTCGAGAGAAATAATCAAAAACCAAAATAAAAATTGTAGGTGAAAGAGGGTCACCCTGCTTAATCCCACGACACACCTTGAAAAAATCATGTAATTCTCCGTTAATGTGGATACTATATTGATTAGACTTGAGCCAATTTTGAATAATATACCGGAACGAGGTAGATAAACCCATGGCTTTGAGAATGTCTAAAATAAAGTCCCAATTAAGAGAATCTTAAGCTTTATGAATATCGAACCTAGTAATCATATTACCCCCATGACATTTCTTATCAATGTCAAAGAGTAGTTCTTGGGCAAGCATGATATTATCAGAAATTCCCCTACCTCGAATGAAAGCAGATTGGTTGTTAGAAATGATCTGATTAAGGTGAGGTTGGAGCCGCTTAACCAGAATTTTGCTAATAACCTTGGAAATAACATAAGTAAGAGAAATCAGACGGAAATGATCCCACATAGTTTTATTGTTAGATTTAGGAATAAGTACCGTCGTGGTGGCGGAAAAATAATTCCCCGGGGTGTCACCCTTAAAAAAACTCTGTATAGCTTGCACCACATCATTTTGAATAATATTCCAGCTCTTAAGATAGAAATCCGAGGTGAAGCCATCAGGTCCTGGAGCTTTATTGCAATTAATCTCCGAAAGAACCTGAAAAATATCATTCGTAGTCGGGATACCACAGAGCTTTAAATTGTCAGTGTAGTCCCGAACATCATTAAAGAGAGCACTATCAATGGTGCCAGTATTTTGTGAAGGGAGAAACAAATTTTGAAAATAGTGCACATCACTAACTCCCAGATCTCGATTGCCCGTAATCCAATTACCACATTCATCTTTAATGCAAGCATGAAAATATTTCTTATTCCTATCCCCTTGGACAAAATGTACCTCTCTCGCCTTTTGTTGCAGTAACTCTTTCTCCTGAATGGATGCAGCAAGGAGTTCATTATGAGCATTTTGTAACTGAGAAATTACATCATTAGAAGATTCATCAATAGCCTGAAGATGTTGAACCATTTTCTCAGCCCTAATCACCCTAGCATGAACATCACCAAACACCTCCCGATTCCAAGCTCTAAGGGCACTAGCCACTTTTTTGTGAAGTTTCCAAAGTCTGAACCAAGCATTTCCAACATCNTTGCGAAAGAACCTGAAAAATATCATTCGCAGTCAGGATACCACAGAGCTCTAAATTGTCAGTGTAGTCCCGAACATCATTAAAGAGAGCACTATCAATGGTGCCAGTATTTTGTGAAGGGAGAAACGAATTTTGAAAATAGTGCATAGCACTAACTCCAAGATCCCGATTGCCCGTAATCCAATTAACACATTCATCTTTAATGCGAATAATAGTATTATTCACACAACGTTGTTTTATGCAAGCATGAAAATATTTCGTATTCCTATCCTCTTGGACAAAATGTACCTCTCTCGCCTTTTGTTGCAGTAACTCTTCCTCTTGAATGGATGCAACAAGGAGTTCATTATGAGCATTTTGTAACTGAGAAACCACATCATTAGAAGATTCATCAATAGCCTGAAGATGTTCAACCATTTAGGGTTTAGGGTAAATGTCATGGGGGTAATATGATTATTAAGCTAGATGTTCGTAAAGCTTATGATTCTCTTAATTGGGACTTTATTTTAGACATTCTCAAAGCCAGGGGTTTCTCTACCTTGTTCTGGTATATTATTCACAATTGGCTCAAGTCTAATCGATATAGTATCCTCATTAACGGAGAATTTCATGGTTTTTTCAAGGCGTGTCGTGGGATTAAGCAGGGTGACCCTCTTTCACCTACGATTTTTATTTTGGTTTTTGATTATTTCTCCCAAGTTATCAATAAAAAATTTAGTCAAAAGCCAACTCTTCATTATCAGAATAAAGCTAATGTGCTGGTCTCACATTTAGCCTATGCTNAGTGAGCTCATCCCTCACCTTCACTATTCCCCAATGAAGAAGAGACTCATACAAACCCTACCCCTGTCATCATTAGGGAAATCATAAGCATGACAGGCAAAATGAAAATGAGGAGGGGTATGTGTCACCCCATCCTGAAGATCATTAATTAACCAACAAAGCCTACACAGGGAAGGTTGATTCATGCCATTTTAGTTGTCATATCCACGTCATGAGCTGCCAAATGGAAGTAAGGCAAGACCAAAATCAAAATTTTGCCTTCATGGAACCTCATGATGGAAAGCTTGGAAGGACTCAAACAATGTTGTCTCCAAGCTCTGATCTTATCCTCAATTATCTTGAGGATATTTTCTTCCTCCCAGATAAAACCTGAATTCAACCATGGCCATGAATGGCTATAAAAGAGGCTAGCCCAAGAGCTACCATAAAGAGAGGACCAAGATATCCACTACCCAATTTTTAAGGCACCCTAGAGAGAAATTATTGTCAAAAACCTAAGGAGTTGAACCCCCATAGTTTCAGCCTTTGGCCTCCATTGCTCTCTTCCAATTCCACTCCCCAAATCCACGATAGAAGAAATTGTTGCCAAAAACCTAAGGAGTTGAACCACCACAGTTTCAGCCCCTGGCCTCCATTGCTCTCTTCCAATTCCGCCCCCCAAATTCACGATAGATTTTAGGCTTGACACCAAACCTATCAAAACATCAAATTGACTATCCCAAAAGCTTCCCTGAGCTCTAAGGAGAAGGTCCCAATCAAAATTGGCCCTTACCATAGTCTCTACCCTACTGATCAGTGAAGACATGATCCCTTTCACTTAGTTCATATACATACTGGATTTTAATCCAAATTGAAGCAAGGACAAGCTTGTTGAACTCAAGGCAAAGCTCTAGAACCAATCAGGTCGAAGCATCATCAACTGAGGCTAAGGTATGAAAGCTAATCCTAAAAATAGCTTGGTTTTCACATATTGTAAAGTGAACCTTTGATCCAGTCAAATTATTCGTATAGATGTCTTCTCCTTGAGGAGATGATCCTCTATGAACAAAAAATTTTGAATTTGGTTGAAGATCCAGAAATAACTTTAGATAATTTCATGGACGGCTCTCGATTCATCCCACTTTGGGACTATGAAATGATGCAGTCCATTTCTATGTATTTGAAATGGATGGCAGGGATGGAGTTGCACCGCGAGATTGATNATCAAATCATTCGTATAGATGTCTTCTCCTTGAGGAGATGATCCTCTATGAACAAAAATTTTTGAATTTGGTTGAAGATCCAGAAAGAACTTTAGCTAATTTCATGGATGGCTCTCGATTCATCCCACTTTGGGAATATGAAATGATGCAGTCCATTTCTATGTATTTGAAATGGATGGCAGGGATGGAGTTGCACCGCGAGATTGATCATACGAAACGTTTGAAACTGAGTGCCACGTGGTCCTCCACATGCAAAGCCTCCCCCAACCAGACCACACGGTGTAGGATTTCAACAAATCCTGTGAATGAGCTGGCGTCGCATCACTTAAATAGGAAAATTTGAATTTTCTTATTTAATTAAATACATAAAACTTCAAAAAAATAATATCCTGACCTAAAAAATCAGAAAAATAAAATCAAAATACCTCTGGATTCATAGAAATGAGAAAAAATTTATGGAAATGAAATCAAAATTTAATTAATTATATTTAATTTTTAATTAATTAATTACTCTATGGAGTAATTTAATTATTAAAAAGAATTTATAATCTCACAAAATTTGAAAAATTTAGGGCTTAACCTTTAAGCTCTTAGGAATATCCCCTGATTTTTCCAAGGCTAGGAAAACTCCCTAGGATTCAATTTTATAATTTATATTAAATTTTGTAATTATTCTTAAATATAATTGTAAAAGTTTAAGGAATCGGAAATTAAATTTGGAAAAGGTTAGAAAATTCAGAGTGACACTTTTATACTCTAAAATGACAATTTTTAACCNCTTCTTATTTAATTAAATACATAAAACTTCAAAAAAATCATATCTTGACCTAAAAAATCAGAAAAATAAAATCAAAAGACCTCTGGATTCATAAAAATGAGAAAAAAATTATGGAATAGAAATCAAAATTTAATTAATTATATTTAATTTTTAATTAATTAATTACTCTATGGAGTAATTTAATTATTAAAAATAATTTATAATCTCACAAAATTTGAAAAATTCAGGGCTTAACCTTTAAGCTCTTAGGAATATCCCCTGATTTTTCCAAGGCTAGGAAAATTCCCTAGGATTCAATTTTATAATTTCTATTAAATTTTGTAATTATTTTTAGATATAATTATAAAAGTTTAAGGGATTGGAAATTAAATTTGGAAAAGGTTAGAAAATTCAGAGTGACACTTTTATACTCTAAAATGACAATTTTTAACCATTAAGAAATTTAAAATGACATTTCAATCTCTGGGGTCAAAATTGTAAAATTCTAAATTGCATTTTAAATCCTAAATCTCCGTAGGCTTGGACATTAACCTTTTGTGACATATGAGGCTGACCAAACCTAACCTTTAGATCTAAGTCCCGACTTGGATCATAGGTCAGTCCAAACCCTAACCTATCTAGGGACTACTTATCTCCTCGAAGTATTGAGTCAAACCCCATAGACTCAAAGTTAAATTGACATGAAACCTAAGTTAAATCAACTTAGACTTACTCTGAATCCAAGATAAAAAGGACAAAGCCACCTATGTTAAGTTTAGATGAACCCAAATTAAGTCTAAACCACAGTTAAACTTAATTAAACTTAGTTAAACCTTAATTACATTAGATTTAACTCAACAAACTCTAATTAAGTCTAAACCACAATTAAACTTAATTAAACTGTGTTAAACCTTAATCACATTAGGTTTAACTCAACAAACCCTAATTAAGTCTAAACCACAGTTTGACTTAATTAAACTCTGTTAAACCTTAATCACATTAGGTTTAACTCAACAAACCTTAATTAAGTCTAAACCACATTTATACTTAATTAAAATCTATTAAACCTTAATAACATTAGGTTTAACCTAACAAACCCTAATTAAGTCAAAACACAATTAGACTTAATTAAAATCTGTTAAGCCTTAATCACATTAGGGTTAACTCAACAAACCCTAATTAAGTCTAAACTACAGTTAGACTTAATTAAACTCTGTTAAACCTTAATTAAATTAGGTTTAACTCAATAAACCTTAATTAAGTCTAAACCATAGTTAGGATTAATTAAACTCTGTGAAACCTTAAGCACGTTAGATTCAACTTAACAAACTGTAATTAAGTCTAAATCACAGTTAGACTTAATTAAACTCATTGAAACCTTAATCACATTAGGTTTAACTCAACAAATCCTAATTGAGTCTAAACCATAGTTAGATTTAATTAAATCTTGTTAGACCTTAATGAAATTAGATTTAACACCTTAAATCCTAATTAATTCTAAATCTGAGTCAAACTTAATTAAACACTGTTAGACCTAAATTACATTAGTTTTAACACTATACACACCAATTAGGTCTAACCCTAATTAGACCTAATTAACACTTATTAAGCCTTACTTACAATGGGCTTAATCACTTTAAACCTCAATTAGGTCTAACCCTAGTTAGACTTAATTAACCACATTAAGCCTTATATTAGGGAATCAATTTAAAACCTCAATTAAGTATAATCCTAATTAATACATAATTATCCACATTAATCTTTACCTACATTAGACTAAATCAAATTTAAACTCAATTAGGTATAAGCCTAATAAAACCTATTTAAGCCCATTAAGCCTTACTTACATTAGGCTTAATCACTTTAAAATCTCAATTAGTTCTAACCCTAATTAAGACCTAATTGACCACATTAAGCCTTACCTACTATAGGCTTAATCAAATTTAAACTCAATTAAGTATAACCCTAATTAACCTCATTATGCTGTACTTACATTAGGCTTATCAAACTAAAACCTCAATTTGATCTAATCCTAATTAAATCTAAATAACTGTATTAAGCCCTACTTACATTAGGCTTAATCAAACTAAAACCTCAATTAGGTCTAACCCTTATTAGATCTAGTTAATCCCATTAAGCCTTACTTGCATTAGGCTTAATTAACCAAAAACCTAATCAGGTTTGACTTTAATCAAACCTAATAAAATTAATTAAACGTTACCCCATGTTAGGTTTAATTAAACTTCAAACCTAGTTAAATCTAAATTAAATTAGATTTAATTAAACCCTTAATTATTAACTACATTAGACTTAAGTCAAATCAAATTTTTAGGATCAACCTTACTTGGACATAACCCAACCCAAACTCCTTAGGTTCAACCCAACTTAAATCTAATTCAACTCAAAACCTTTGGTTCACCCTAACTTGAACCTAAGTCAACTCAAACTCTTAGGTTCAACTCAACTTGAATCTAATCCAACTCAAACCCTTATGTTCAACCTAATATGAACCTATGTCAACTCAAACTCCTTAGGTCCAACTGAACTTGAATCTGATCTAACTCAAACCATTAGGTTCAACCTAACTTGAACCTAAGTCAACTCAAACTCCTTAGGTTTAACCCAACATGAACCTAAGTCAACTAAAACTCCTTAGATTTAACCCAACTTGAACCTGATCCAACTCAAACTCCTTAGGTTCAACCTAACTTGAACTTAACTCAAATCAAACTCTTAGGTTTAACCTGACATGGAATTAAGCCAACACAAACCCTTAGGTTTAACTCAAATTAACCTAAATATTTAGTTTAATCTTTCTTAGATAACTTAGACTTTAAGTTTAACTTACATTGAACTTAAATTTACCCAAACCTTAGTCCCAACCTCATTGAACTTAAGACTATTTCAAGTCATAGGTTTAATATTGAACCTAAATCAACCTTAATTCCCAATCATATTGGATCTAAATCAAGTTCAACCCCTACCTATATTGGACTTAATATCATTTCAAACCTTAAGTTCAATCTATATCAAACTTAAATCAACTTTAAGTCCTACATACATTGGACTGAAACCATTTTAATCTATAGGTTCTACCTACATTGAACCTAAAACACCTTAAGTTTTACTTACGTTGGACTTAAACCATTTTAATCCATAGGTTCTACCAACATTGAACCTAAAACAATTTAAGTCCTACCTACATTGGACTTAAACCATTTTAAATCATTAGTTTCTACCTACATTGAACCTAAATCATCTTATGTCATATCTACATTGGACTTAAGCCATTTTAATCTTTAGGTTCTACTTACATTGAACCTAAGTCATTTTAAGTCTTACCTACATTGGACTTAAAACATTTTAATCCTTAGGTTCTACCTACAATGAACCTAAAACACCTTAAGTCCTACCTAAATTGGACTTAAACCATTTTAATCCTTAGGTTCTACCTACATTGAACATGAATTTTCTTAAGTTCTACCCACAGTGGACTTAAACCATTTTAATACTTAGGTTCTACCTACTTTTAACCTGAATTATTGTAAGTCCTACCTACATTGGACTTAAACCATTTTAATCCTTAGGTTCTACCTACATTGAACCTAAATTATCTGAAGTCTTACTTACATTGGACATAAACTTTAGGCTCTATTTATATTGAACCTAAATTATCTTCATAATTTAGTTTCTATCCAAATTGAATGAAATCAATATTCATAGACATTAAACCTAAATCTTAGGTCACAGTTAAACTTCTTCAGGTCTAATCCACATCGAACCTAAAACCAATGACACCACAAAATCTAACTCACCAACATAAATGACATAAAATTCAACTTAAAAGACATAAGAACTTAAACTTAAACCTAAAAATGTAAATAGGATTGNCCTTAGGTTTAACCTGACATGGACTTAAGCCAACACAAACCCTTAGGTTCAACTCAAATTAACCTAAATCTTTGGTTTAATCTTTCTTAGATAACTTAGACTTTAAGTTTAACTTACATTGAACTTAAATTGACCCAAACCTTAGTCCCAACCTCATTGAACTTAAGACTATTTCAAGTCATAGGTTTAATATCGAACCTAAATCAACCTTAATTCCCAATCATATTGGATCTAAATCAAGTTCAACCCCTACCTATATTGGACTTAATATCATTTCAAACCTTAAGTTCAATCTATATCAAACTTAAATCAACTTTATGTCCTACATACATTGGACTTAAACCATTTTAATCTATAGGTTCTACCTACATTGAACCTAAAACACCTTAAGTTTTACTTAAGTTGGACTTAAACCATTTTAATCCATAGGTTCTACCAACATTGAACCTAAAACAATTTAAGTCCTACCTACATTGGACTTAAACCATTTTAAATCATTAGTTTCTACCTACATTGAACCTAAATCATCTTATGTCATATCTACATTGGACTTAAGCCATTTTAATCTTTAGGTTCTACTTACATTGAACCTAAGTCATTTTAAGTCTTACCTACATTGGACTTAAAACATTTTAATCCTTAGGTTCTACCTACAATGAACCTAAAACACCTTAAGTCCTACCTAAATTGGACTTAAACCATTTTAATCCTTAGGTTCTACCTACATTGAACATGAATTTTCTTAAGTCCTACCCACAGTGGACTTAAACCATTTTAATACTTAGGTTCTACCTACTTTGAACCTGAATTATTGTAAGTCCTACCTACATTGGACTTAAACCATTTTAATCCTTTGGTTCTACCTACATTGAACCTAAATTATCTGAAGTCTTACTTACATTGGACATAAACTTTAGGCTTTATTTTTATTGAACCTAAATCATCTTCATAATTTAGTTTCTATCCAAATTGAATGAAATCAATATTCATCGACATTAAACCTAAATCTTAGGTCACAATTAAACTTATTCAGGTCTAATCCACATCGAACCTAAAACCAATGACACCATAAAATCTAACTAACCAGCATAAATGACATAAAATTCAACTTAAAAGACATAAGAACTTAAACTTAAACCTAAAAATGTAAATAGGATTGAGAAGATATTATGGAGGAGGTAACTTATGGTTGCTAACAAAATATCTTCTAACCACTTGTGGTTAATAAAACTACAAACATAATGATTTGAGACAATGGAACTATGGGATCCTGATCGAGTCATCCCAAATAAAAATAAATAACAAAAATGATAAAAAAATTAATCGACAAATAAATCATAAACAACCTAAATTTTTACAACCCCTAAAACCCAAATAAGACGTTAAAACTTAAATTGAACCCTAATGAACAAAGATCACCAAACTTAACTTGAACATCTGTGTTCATATTTACGAAGATTTATTTGATGACAAAATATGTGGTTGCTAACAAGAATCTTCTAGTCCTGGTTGAAACATCTTTTGGACTAATTAAATCTGAATATTTTTACGGCCCCAGGACGACGAAGCCATAAACATCTTGACCGAGTTGTTTAAAAAATTATTCAACCAATTAAATAACTAAATAAAACTAACAAATCTAAAAACATGATTTTATGCTAATTGTATTATGTTTTCTATGTTTATTGGAGATATAAAAACAAAAATTTTGCTTTATATTTCCTTTACATGTATAGGGTGTGCTAACTCTATTTTACAAGATGAAATTTAGAAGCAGAATCTCAAGACAACATAACCAGAAAAAAAAAAACAAAAACAAAACAAAATCTAAAACAACCAAACAACAACAATAAAACTAAAAAACAAAACAAAAACAAAACAACATAACGTGACAAACAAAACCTTTAGGGTAGAATCAGATTCTTAGAAATCTATTACCCTAGGAATAAAACATTTGATGTTTTTTTCTTTGATATTTAAATTTCTTAGGAGAACGAGTGTTAATAAGAATCTAGAGTTTCCTTAGATAGTTTTAGCTGTCTAAGATATAATTAACTGTAGGAGCTTGCTCCTATAGGAGAATTAAGAACTCAGAATTGGTGATACACCTAAAATCTCTTGTTATTTATTTTTTGTGTAGATTTCCTTATGTGAGAAATAATTTCTCTATAATGTCCACCGCAATGAAAAATATTTTTGATATTTCTTTTTCTCATGTTTTCAATGTTTAGTCTTTTCCTTCCTTCTCCTAGTTTCTTAAAATCTTAGAATCCTTTACATGATTCAAAAGAAATAAGTTAACCAGAGATTAAGACAATAAAAATAGATAAACAAAGTGGTGACTCCTTTCAATCAAAAGTTACACATCTGACATGACGGGAATTGGCGGTAGATCAGGCGAGAACCCATCTGTCACACATCTTGGTGCCATCAAGAGAGTGGTGACTCCGCTGAGGACTTTCTCTCTCATCATCTCTCATCAAATCATTTGTTCTCCAAACACAGGTATTCTATCTTTTGACAGATTGAATTATCTTACCTAAATTTTAAACTCTGTGACATTAACAGTTAAAATGACATGACATTTTAAGGTANCGACTCCTTTCAATCAAAAGTTACACATCTGACATGACGGGAATTGGCGATAGATCAGGCGAGAACCCATCTATCACACATCTTGGTGCCATCAAGAGAGTGGTGACTCCGCTGGGGACTTTCTCTCTCATTATCTCTCATCAAATTATTTGTTCTCCATACACAGGTATTCTATCTTTTGATAGATTGAATTATCTTACCTAAATTTTAAACTCTGTGACATTAACAGTTAAAATGACATGACATTTTAAGGTANATTAAAACTTAAATTGAACCCAAATGAACAAAGATCACCAAACTTAACTTGAACATCTGTGTTCAGATTTACAAAGATTTATTGGATGACAAAATATGTGGTTGCTAACAAGAATCTTCTAGTCCTGGTTGAAACATCTTTTAGACTAATTAAATCTGAATATTTTTACGGCCCCAGAACGACGAAGCCATAAACATCTTGACCGAGTTGTTTAAAAAATTATTCAACCAATTAAATAACTAAATAAAACTAAAAAATCTAAAAACATGATTTTATGCTAATTGTATTATGTTTTTTATGTTTATTGGAGACATAAAAACAAAAATTTTGCTTTATATTTCCTTTACATGTATAGGGTGTGCTAACTTTCTTTTACAGGATGAAATTTAGAAGCAGAATCTCAAGACAGCATAACCAGAAAAAAAAAAAAACAAAACCAAAATAAAATCTTAAACAACCAAACAACAACAATAAAACTAAAAAATAAAACAAAAACAAAACAACATAACATGACAAACAAAACCTTTAGGGTAGAATCAGATTCTTAGAAATCTATTACCATAGGAATAAAACATTTGATGTTTTTTTCTTTGATATTTAAATTTCTTAGGAGAACGAGTGTTAATAAGAATCGAGAGTTTCCTTAGACAGTTTTAGCTGTCTAAGATATAATTAACTGTAGGAGCTTGCTCCTATAAGAGAATTAAGAACTCGGAATTGGTGATACACCTAAAATCTCTTGTTATTTATCTTTCGTGTAGATTTCCTTATATAAGAAATAATTTCTCTATAATGTCCACCGCAATGAAAAATATTTTTGATATTTCTTTTTCTCATGTTTTCAATGTTTAGTCTTTTCCTTCCTTCTCCTAGTTTCTTAAAATCTTAGAATCCTTTACATGATTCAAAAGAAATAAGTTAACCAGAGATTAAGACAATAAAAATAGATAAACAAAGTGGTGACTCCTTTCAATCAAAAGTTACACATCTGACATGACGGGAATTGGCGGTAGATCAGGCGAGAACCCATCTGTCACACATCTTGGTGCCATCAAGAGAGTGGTGACTCCGCTGAGGACTTTCTCTCTCATCATCTCTCATCAAATCATTTGTTCTCCAAACACAGGTATTCTATCTTTTGACAGATTGAATTATCTTACCTAAATTTTAAACTCTGTGACATTAACAGTTAAAATGACATGACATTTTAAGGTATTCTATCATTTGACATATATGACTATCTTAATCAATTTCAACTCTTTGACAATAAGAGTTATCCATGATATTTATAACATATATAACATACAGACATTCTATGACATTTGTGACAGACATATTTAATGATAAGAATGACATAACACAAGAAATTCCCAGTTTACAAAATAAGTCTATGATAAAACTTGACATGTTGTCTTTCTAAATTTCGAGAAAACTACAATTTATTCGCCCGATTTGGTCTTTTCCTACTTCCAAGACCTCAATTCACCAATTTATGAAGACACTAGCCTCTACCAAAATGACTTTGGGTTGTTTGATGAAATTGAATTCATGATGAATAGTCCATCCCAATTCATTATAGAACCCTTCAAGGAGTTTAACTTAAACGCCTATGGTGATTTTTCTCTTTTTGGAAAAGAACTACCTCAGGAATTTCCCGTAAAACAACTGACTTTTGAGAAAATGGAGGAAGAACTTGATCAAAAGGGAAAGAAAGTTTATGTTGAAGATGATATTTTCTTACAGTATGAGGATGGAGCTTCTTCCAAGAGTGTTCCATTAACACAAACTCAACAAAGAAATAGAACTCGTTCTCTTAAAAGAAGAAAGAAAAGAAATGAGATTAAAAATCTTAAAACATCTGAATCCAAAGAAAGTGTTTTTGGGAACACATCTTCTTCAAATAAGAGTAGGCTTTATCCAGTACCCGTTCAATACGAGGATAATGCATTCCAATCTTTCCAAGGAAAAAATTCCTCTTCAATACAAATTATATACTTTCTGTTCAAAAAACTTGCACGAAAAAAAGATGTTCTATCTCTCGACTTTTGGAAAAAAATGGGTTATGCAGTCTCTTCGTCAATGAAAAAGAAGCCTCTTGCTAAAGAGCATTCAATTTATCAAGAAATGCACCAAGAATCCCCATCAAAAAGCTAGTATACTCAGGACCTGTTAAACTTCGTTCGGGACCAAAAATAGAGGATATACTCAAGAAATGCAACGAATCCACTTGGTTGTATCTGACGATCTTAGGTGGATTCCCCTATCTGTTGTTCGTGAAGTTGTAGCAACAATCACATTGGATGAAGATTCTTCCCTTTCCCCTCATCCATTTCTTTGGCTCGGAATATGTCCTTTCCATGAGAAGGCCCGCTTGGCCTCTATTTTTTAAAATTGAAGATGCAGTTCAGAATGCTTTTTTCATTAATATCAGAGAAAACCTTGGTGTACATCTCCAGGCATTCCAATATGTTGATGAACTTTCCCTGAACTTCTTCATAGAACTCAAATTCTATTTTATTTACTCTACTTATCTCGTAGTATTCTACCATACCAGGGGTTGGCAGCTACCACGGGCGTTCCTTCCTTCGGGCCTCGGCGGAAACCCAAATAGGTGCTGGTCGATCAGGAACATGAGATTCAGCCTCTAGTGGGATGTATGTCCCTGGGCTCCATGGTTCATGCTGATCTGTCCCCAGCGGGACATATGGTTCATCTGTCACGAAGTCTGGAGTCTGAGACTCGTTGGTGGTTGAAGTGTATTCTTCTAATGTTTTGAAACACTGTAGATGCAGAACGTTGCAATCCGTTCATTCTACAAATTCGCCCGTGACTGATGTCTTGGCTGGTACCTCAACGTTGCATGTTGGGAAACCCTTGCATAAGATATCTGGAACTGGGAGCGCATCTGATTCTGTCATAAATCCTGACTCTTCATCTGTAGTGGGCAGGCTGGCAAAAGTTTCTCTCAGATCTGGGTCGTAATAATGTCCCTCAGAAATAGGGGTAAGAAACTTGTTTGTGTTTCTCTGGTGTTTGCATTCTTCTCGCAGGAAGGCTCTCTGCTTCTTCCGGCTTGCATTTCTGTGATGCGTCCTGAGAGTGGAGTATTCGGTAATCATTCATTACGGGCAGCTATCAACTCCCTTACTGGAGTAGCTACCATGGAGGGCAGACGGCTGGGCCCCTCCATTAGAACTTGTTCTGCTATCACGTCTTTACCTTTGCGTGACACATTGTCCTGAGTGGTTACCCTCAACAGCAAAGGCAGTCCCTCCTTTTCTTTACTACTGACTACGTCCATTAGAGGACCCTCATAGTCCATATCAACTTGGTTATAATCCACATTGTAATTTATGACACCTCCTTGCGGCACCATCTCTTCATTCAGTGCAAGGTTCCAACCATCCTGGAGAGCAAAGATCAGCCTCTGTCCTGACATTTTTCTGCAGACGACAGAAAAAACGTCAGTGGGCCAAAACTTGGCACGAACAAAACAAAATAAATTATTTATTAAAGTAAATTTTAGTTTGTTTCGGTGAAGAGGATTATTCATTTTATGTGTGAGTTTCGTTTGATTTAATAGAGTATTTAAATTCAAAAGTAGAAAAGAGAAAGTGTGAAGTTCAAAAATCTTCTCAAAATTTTCAATTATATATGAGATTAATTTAAAATTTGGGAACTGGTCATAGACATTTGGCCACATAAATAACCCTAAAATAATCAAAGTTTGAAAGTTCCAAAGAAAGCAAAGGCAAGCGTCATTGAGCAGCATCAGGTTACGTGATAGGTTTTCAGGTATCATCCATTTTTGGGTAAAATGGGAATTTTGCCATGGAAGTCCACTAACTGGTAGGCTCCTCCTGTATAGACCTTCTCAACGACAAATGGTACCTCCCAAGTTGACTCGAATTTTCCACTTATTTTGCGGTGTGTAAGAATAGGTCTTTTGAGCACAAGCATGAGGTCACCAACTTTGAATGTCCTTGGGTGGACCAATTTGTCATGGGCTTGTACCATCTTTTCCTGGTAGAGCTCCAAATATTTTTGTGCTTCTAGTCATTTTCCCTCGATACTCTCCAGTTCTTCAAGTCTGAGTTTTGCACTTTCTTCCGTTGTGAGTTGGTTTGCAACAACGACTCTGAGAGATGGTGTCTGGATTTCTAGTGGTAGCACGGCCTCGGCTCCGTACACGAGCATATAAGGTGTACACTGAGTGTGATTCCTGAAAGTTGTCCGGTAGGCCCACAAGGCTTCTAATAGTTTGTTGTGCCAATCCCTTTTGTTTTCATCCAGGTTTTTTCAAATCTGGACCAGTGTCTTGTTGAAAGCCTCAGCCAGACCATTTGCTATGGGATAGTAAATCACAGAGTATCTCCAATCTATCCCATGTCTTCTGACAAAATTGTTGATCTTTGTACTTTTGAAAGTTGTCCCATTGTCAGAGATTATTCTTCGTGGTACTCCAACAAGGTAGACGATTTGGCTTCTGAAAAATTGAAGGACGTGCTATGCCATAACCTCACGTAACGGTACTGCCTCTGCCCATTTGAAGAAGTAATCTGTAGCGGCAAGTATAAAACTATGTCCTCTTGAAGATGTAGGGTCTATCGAACCTATTATGTCCATGCCCCAACACTCGAATGGTCACGAGGCAACAGTTGGGTGTAGCACATTCGGAGGCTGGTGTAAGACCACACCATGCACTTGGCATTGGTGACATCTTCTGGCTGTATCCATGCAATCGGACATCATTGCTGACCAATAATACCCGAGTCTTTTGATCTTGATTTTCATTTTTGGTCCTGACTGGTGAGCACCACACAATCCGACATATACTTCTTTGACAATATTCTGTGCTTTGGCTCTGCTCAAACACCGTAGCCACATCTAGTCGAATGATCTCTTGTAGAGAACATTTCCCACCATGGCATAAGTGGCCCTTCTTATGATGTGGTGCTCCTCAGACTTAACTTCTGGCAGCTTTTCAGTATTCAAATATTATATTAATGGCCTGCGTCAATCTTCGTTGATGTCTTCAACTACATTTATTGTTTCTTCTCTTCCAAGCTTGTGTAGAGTTTTGAGGTCGTTTTGAGATAAGACTCGTCTTCCTTGCACCGTGACTTCGATGGAATCCTCTGGGGGACATGCCATTTCCTTAGCGAGTTTTGCTAGATCGTTGGCATGGGCATTATCTCCCCGAGGAATCCGGTAGAAAGTCACCTCAGGAATCTGCTCTAAGAGCTTCATTGTGTACTGATGGTACTCTACTAATCTTGGTTTCAGAATTATGTATTGTCCTGCGACTTGCTGGATGACGAGTTGGGAGTCGCCGTAAGTGGCAATATTTGTTATATCCATTGAGATTGCTAATTCCAATCCGGTGATTAAAGCTTCATATTTTGCTTCATTGTTGGTGGACAGCTCTGCCAGGTGGTATGAGAACCTCAACATACCCTTATCTGGCGTAATAAAGATCAAACTGATCCCCGCTTTGCCTGGTATAACTGTGCCTGATCCTTTATCTTTCCTGGCTAACCATGCGCCATCATAGTACATTTCCCAGTTCTGCGCACTGAAAAATTACATTTATAGTATTTGCTCATCTGGTAACTCGTCGTTGAGAGAGGACCCAGCTGGCAGTGTGTGTGCAGTGAGAAAGTCTGCTAGTATCTGTCCCTTGATAGCACGAAGGGGAACAAAAGTTATATCTAATTGCAATAAGATCATTGACCATCTTGCTAAACATCCGGAGAGTGTTGGTGGAATCATCAAATATTGCAATGGATTAAATTTTGAGATTAGGGTAATCTTCCGATAAAGCATGTAATGTCTAAGCTTTTGGGCGACAAAAATTAACACAAGACATTGTTTCTCAATAGGTGGATACCTTATCTCCGTCGGTATTAGATGACGACTCAAGTAGTAGAGTGCATTTTCATTACCCTCATCATTGACTTGCGCTACGAGGGCTTCGAGAGAGTCATCTAAAGCCGCAGTATAAAGTATCAATGGCTTCCCTGGGATAGGGGCTGCCAAAACAGGAGGTGTCATTAAATATTTTTTAACGTCCTCAAATCTCGCTGGCATTTCTCTTCCCAAATAAATTTGGCTTCCTTTTTAATTAATGCTGAGAAAGGTTGACACCTACCTGAGAGATTATAAATAAAGCGTCTCAGATATGCCAACTTCCCGTGAAAGGAACGTAGTTGTTTCAAGGTTTTAGGAGGAGGCATTTCCAAGATAGCTTTAATCTTATCCAGATCGATCTCGATTCCCCGATGACGGACAACGAATCCTAGAAATTTCCCGGAGGTGACGCCGGTCAATCTCGATTCCCCGATGATGGACAACGAATCCTAGAAATTTCCCGGAGGTGACGCCAAAGACGCACTTTAAGGGATTCATTTTTAAGGTCATATCATCGTAACCAGTCAAACACGATCCTCAAATCGTACAAATGGTCTATTTTTCATTTACTTTTTATGACCAAATCATCCACGTAGAATTCTACTTGGTTGTGAATGAGGTCGTAAAAAATCTTTGTTATTGCACGCTGATATGTTGCTCCGACATTCTTTAGGCTGAATGACATCACTGTGTAGCAGAAAATTCCAATATGTGTTCTGAAAGCTGCAAGTGCTGCATCCTTGGGAGCCATCCTGATTTGGTTGTATCCCGAGGATTCGTCCATGAAGGAGAAAATTTCATGTGTTGAGGCGATATCCACCATCATCTCTGGTATAGGTAGTGGAAACTCATCTTTTAGGCAAGCCTTGTTCAAATCTCTGAGGTTGACACAAACATGGATCTGTCCATTTTTCTTATTAATAGGTACAATATTAGCCAACCATATGGGATATTGCTCCTCTTTCACAAAGTTGGCATCTATCAACTTCTTCACCTCAACGATGACTTGTTTTTCTATTTCAAGGCGCATTATCCTGGGAGCTTGTTTTACTGGGGTTATATTATTGTCCACCCCATGTTTATGGACTGTAATTTCTGCTGACAGTCCTGACATTTCATCGTAGCTCCATGTGAAGCAATCTTTGAATTCTGTTAATAGTTTGACCAATTCTGCAGATTCTTCGTCATCAAGTAGAGAACTTATATGTAGGCCGGGATTGTTCTTCAATCCTGAGGTTAATTTTTTTCAATTCATCGATAGTAGATTTAATTTCCTCCTCAAATTCTGGCGGAGCATCTTCTATTGTGGAGTCATTATCTATATCGAGGCAATCCCCTTCTGACTCACTAGTAATAACCATGCAAAATTCAGAATCATCGACTCGTCCACTGTACCAAATCCGAGACCTTCTTTTGAATTGGGAATGACTTTTAGCATTCCATAGTTTTTCAAAAAGTTGAAATTTATCTTTTGACATTTGTTTTAGTAAGTGTCCCTGTTGAATTAATTTTTGAACATAAGGTGAGAAGTAACCAAAAGGCAATTCCATTAATTCATTAGGATCAACATCCAAATTTACATGTTTTTCAAGTTCAGTAGAGGTAGAAACACGATAAAATAATCGGCTTCGAACAAATACTACAGACTTCCTTGACCTCTAAACACTCAACCTTTTGAGGGAGAATTGGAGTAAGGGTCATAGTATTCACATAGTGGTTTATCCGATCATACATCGTTTCATATTCATTTTTCTCTGTATCTTCTAGAGATATCTCGTACTGAGGTATCTTCTGCTTTGTCATCATTATTTCATCTTCAAAGCTATTTTCATCACCAATGTTGATGGTTGGCCTAGTCCGTTCAACAATTAAATTGATCTTTCCTCGTCCACGTCCCCGGCCTCGACCTCGGGTGCGTGAACTAGAAGAACCTCAACCAACTCATTGTGAGGGAGTGGTAGAAGGTTGTTGAAGCGGAGTTGTTTGGCTTCCTCTTTGTGATTCTTCTGAATCTTCATTTTTATTTGTCAAAATCTCGCGCGAGAAGACAGTCTTCTTTAGAGGCGCGTAGTAGGCAGCATCTTCATGGATACCAACTTCATTGAGAAGACTGTCTTCTTTGGAGGCGCGTAGTAGGCAGCATCTTCATGGATACCAACTTCATGTACTGAAAATGGTTGTAGGTCGGCGCGTAGTAGGCAACATCTTCATGGATACGCGAGAAGACAGTCTTCTTTGGAGGCACGTAGTAGGCAGCATCTTCATGGATACCAACTTCCGTGCGAGAAGACAGTCTTCTTTGGAGGTGCGTAGTAGGCAGCATCTTCATGGATACCAACTTCATGAGAAGACTGTCTTCTTTGGAGGCGCGTAGTAGGCAGCATCTTCATGGATACCAACTTCATGTACTGAAAATGGTTGTAGGTCGGCGCGTAGTAGGCAACATCTTCATGGATACCAACTTCATGCACTGAAAATGGTTGTAGATCTCCCTTGATACAATTTTCTTGACCATCTTTGTGATATTTGATGCACTGGTGTAGGGATGATGGAACCATATTGTGCTCATGAATCCACGGTCGACCCCCTTCATGCACTGAAAATGGTTGTAGGTCTCCCTTGATGCAATTTTCTTGACCATCTTTGCGGCATTTAATGCACGATGTAGAGATGATGTCATGAATCCATGGTCGACCCAATAGAGCGTTAAAAGAGGTCTCGGTGTCGAGGATATGAAATTTAGCCGTTGTCACAAGTTCTCCAACATTCATAAGTAATGTATTTGATCCAATGGCTCTTTCTCCCTTTTGGTTGAATCCTCTTAACATCATCTTATCGGACGTAAACTTTTGAGCTTCAATATCCAAATAATCTAATGTCCATAGGCTCATCAAGTTAAGAGATGCCCCAGGATCCACTAACACTCTGGATAACACAAATCTGCCAATGTTGACGGAGATGTAGAGCGGACGGTTGCGGTTGGCGGTACCGAGTAACAAGTCTTCATCTGTGAAGGTTACCTCTGACTGTTCTCTCAATGAGCAAACTTCATCTGAGGATGTGCTAGCCAACTGAGCTAAGCAAAATTTATGGATCGAGCAAAGCTGTAACCAGAGATTCTCTCATCTCCTTTGACAGGATCAGAGCGTCGTAGATGCTTAATTGGGCCGGCAACTTCCTAAGATGAGCTAGCACGTTGTAGTCTACTTTGTATGATCCTTCGATTTTATTCTCGTTGTAGTCTACTTTGTAGGGTCCTCCAATTTTATCTTGATTATGTGGTTCTTCCACTGGAGTATATTTTGTATGATCCTTCAATTTTATCTTGATTATGTGGTTCTTCCATTAGTGGAGGTAGGGGTATCTCTTCTCGAGTCATTATCTATTTTCCTTTATCTGTTGGAGCTATTCTTGGTGGTAACACTTTTCCGCTCCTTAAGTTAACTTATGTGATTTCTTCTTCTTGAGATATCATTGTTGAATCTTTGAGTGTTTCTTCCTCTTTGTCGGAAAGATCTAAGTTGATGGCAAGTTGTGTACCATGATGCTAGAGAATTGGCTCTTCGTTATCGGAGTTGTCGCAAATGATATCATTGATGCCTTCTTTTGACTTGACAACGAGTTCATCAGACTCAAGTACGATTTGAGGATCATTTTGGGAATCGAGATCGAACTTAGATCTGTCATAATCAGTTACATTATCACCGGAAAGCGTTAAAACGTAGCCAAAATCACAATCATTATATTCATAAGACCCCAGTGGGACAAAATGATAATCTTACAAATTCAAGGGTTCGAGGATTTTCTTTCCCAAATCTGAGACAACCAATCTAGTAGAGGCAGCCCCTATCCTACCCCCCGTGCCATCAATCTTGGAAGTGACGCTTTTCTTCTTCATTTTTGTCGTTGTAGATGACGGATTTCCTGACGAAAATTTCATCTCTGGCTTGGTATGTTGCGGACTCTGAATAGAGGTTTGTCTTGATGCAGACTGTATCTTGTTCATTATTTTCTTGGATGATCTGCTCCAGACCTCATTCCATTCTTTTTTGGTAATTGTAGAAGCTTGTTTTGATGAATCTTGTATTTAATTAAGGTCCCTCTTGAGTTCATCCCAAGTTGTACCCCATCCATCTATCCCGACGTACGGATCAATTAGGGAGATTGGCTTGGCTGAAATCATGTTTATGGAACCTTTTTCAGGTTCTCTTAAATATTCTATCGGATATGTAATGTTCTATTCCTTGAGGTTCTTCTTGAGCCAATCCTTAAAGATGAAACACTTGTCTACAGTGTGCCCGAGCAACCGGTGGTGTGGGCAATACTTTGGCTCATTCTTCTTATCTACCTCTTCGGGTTTCTTTGGGTCAGGTAGTTTGAATTATGGTTTCTTCATCAGGCTTTTGAATATTTTAGGTATGGTTTCATTCTTGAAAGAAAACACAACTTTTTGTCGCTCTAACAGGGATATTCTTCTACCCACTGATCGAGGTGATCCCTCCTGAGGCGGCCGTTGGTTGGATTGACTGCTCTATTTCTGAGAGTGCTGTGACAAAGACTGGAGATGTACTTCTGCATATATCTTTATCTGCTGCTTTCCTTTATCGATAATCGCGACTACTCCTGATTTCTTTTCAAACACTCTGGTCACCTTAGCCTTTTCGTGTGGCTCCATGTGCTTTATCTCCTCTTGAAGACTGCTGGCTTTACTGAGTAGCTTCTCGAAGGATTTGATGGCGAGTCCCTTGAGCATGAAAGCTACTGGCCCATGAATGCTCTTGAGCAGAATTTCAATCGCATGATGTTCCTATAGCAGAGGTTCACATTTCATGCTAAGGTTTCTTCACCTCAAAAGATAGTCTACCAAAGTTTTGCTGGGCTTCTACTTCTCCATCATGAGCTCTCTAATAGACACATGATGTTGTGCCCCAATAAATATTTCCACAAATAACTGTTCCAACTCATAAAATTTTTTAACTGACCCGATGGGCAAATCAGCATACCAGTAGAAAGCAATTCCTGACAAGCTACTGACGAATTGCTGGCAGAGTAGAGCTTCATTATTTCTCGTGTTGCCACAAATGGCTCGAAAATGTGCTATGTGTTGTCTGAGATTTCCAGTCCCATCGAATATCCTGAAGTTTTGGTTTACAAAACCCTTGGGTAAATGTACGGGATTGAACTCCTCTGGGTAAGGTCTACCCATTTAAAATTGATGCACCGCCCTTAGATTGGGCTAAGGCATCCCGCACTTGTTCAACCATTTGCTTGAATTCCTTTTCTGGCATGGCACCTGATGGAGAATTTTTCTTTGGTTATTCATCTTTGTCTGCTAAAGTAGCCTTTCTTCTTTCATCTGTGCTGTGTATGATTTATAGCTGATTAATCTCTGGAGAAGCCAATCTCGGTGCTTGTGATTGCCCTTGAATTGTAGCCATGGCGATCATAGCTGCAGTCATCTCTTTTTATTCTTTTCTCCAGTAGACTGACTTGTTCATCCCTTAAAAGGATAACCATACACAGCACATCTACAGCATTCTCTTCGGTGTGAGGTTGAGCCTCATGCGCAGATGTGGTAGCTCTGTTTTCGATTACATGGGCATCTATGAAATCCTCCTCCAGGTAATCATTGTAATCAAAATCTTCATTGTCACTATCGACGGAAACTCTGTGCTTCCGAGCTAACTCAGAAATCTCAATCCTGAGTTTCTCAAGTTTCTCTTTAATTATTGATTTTTTTATTGCTTTAAGATCTGGAGGACCTTGGTGGATATCCTCTACTTGTTCCTCCATCTCACTGGCTATTATTGTGACGATGTCAGATATTTAAGGCATTGGTTTTACATCCTGCCCTGCAGGCTTACTGAACTGTATCGGTACAACAAACTTGGGTACCCATACCCTCTTCTTTTTCGACAATGATGTCTCAGGATGGGGCGTCTTAGTATAAACATCGATATGTCAAGGGAAGGTATGCTCCCCGTGGTGTAGACCAGCTATAGTGTCAGGTAATTGCTTTGCCTTTATCTCTGGGATTGCAGGAATGAGGGGTAAGATCTTCGAACCCAGTCTCGACTTAATCGATTGACGGTCTGTGGTCTTAGTGGCAGTATGATTAGTAGTAACCGCTACGGTATCAACTCTGTTCCCTAAGCGGAGCCAAATGGGAATGCGAGTAGGTGGTGCTCCAGTTGTCTCACGGGATTGTCTGGCGGATTCAACGCAATTCAAAATTTCCTTCTTTATGTGCGGAGAAATGGCATCCCCCACTCGTTTAAGTAACTTGTTAACCGAACATCCTTCTTTGGTAGCAAGCCTTCTAAAAATTGCGCTAACTCGAGTGATAAGTGTGACTTTCTTTCCTCCTCTCCGTGTCCATCAAGTGATGGTAATGTTGTAGCGAACCTTCGGATACTCTCATATCCATCAGTATCTGTCAGAGGATGGAATCTACTCCCTTGTAGGAGTGGATAAAATTTTGGTAGCACTTCTCCATCTTGAGGAGGTTCCTCATCAATAGGTGTCTCCTCGAGAGCTTAATCTTTAATGTCCATCCAAACTCTTCTATTGTAGTTCCTCCTTTGAGTTTGGGTCAGTGGTACAGTCCTTGAGCTTGACCCGATTTCAAACATGGGTGGTGGGAAAGTTAATCCCTCAGTCGGATCTTCAATAATCATCCTTCCTTCCCCTTAGCAGCAGCGGGGATAGCAGGTTTGACGGGTGTCGCGATGGCAGTAGCTTTAACCTTCTTGCAGGTAGGTAAGTCTTGAAAGCAGTTCAGATTTAATTCTGCAGATGGTTCTTGTATTTTCGGAGCGGCGATCTTCATTACCACGAATGGGGCTTTCCCGAGGATGACCTCGAGGTCTTCAGATCCAGCTCCGAACTTGATGGTGGAAGCAACGTTACGGGCACTGCGGTCTGTTGGCAGGTTGCAGGAAAAGGTCAGCATTGGGTAAGTCATTGCAGCGGGCTTTAAAACAAAAAGTTTAGGGTTAGCTATATGGCTAAAAACCTCGTAATTTTTAGTGCAAGCACTAAAAATAGAGGTTGATCTGTAGACCGAGCGGGTCTTGATTTATGGGTATTTAAAAAAAAATATGGGGTGTAAAATTTAATTAATGCAAGAAGTTTCAAAGTGCGCACAACACAACAAGATTTGGTTTAATTTGCGGAAAAGCAAATCAAATTTGGAAGGGAGATGTGAAATATTTTAGGACCCAGTGCGGGACCCAATTGGTGGTAGAAAATGCCCAGGTGGAACTAGTCCACCGACACACCTATTGGGGATCTGACCCCATATAAAAATTTAAGGAGTACTTAATGGCCTTATGAACCCCTTTGTTAAAAAATGGTTAAACAGCTAGTCCTGAAGTCCAACGAGTTGATTGTACCTTCCTAAGACAGAAATGGGTAAAGTTTGTCAACGAAAGAAGGGTAATTTGGTCCAAGAGGGGCATGGACACATTACCAATGTGTGGAGATAATATTTCCTGATTTTTATGGAGAGAAAAGCTTGCCCCCAGTGTAGTCTTCAGAAGCTGTCGGCGCTATTTCGAGGGTTTGAGGGGAGTTGCCTGTAAGAAGCTGTAGGTCGCCGGAATCAAAATTCCGTCACCCGCTTTAGAAGGATGTTGAAGTGTGAAATCAAACTGACCCCATATTTGTCATAGTTTAAATGAAAGATCACTGTACCTCAAATCCTATATCTATCCCGATGGATAAACACAAGACTTGACGATGAGGCTCAATCAAATAAACTAGGGAAAGTATGACGTCGGTTTGGTCTGTAAAAACCTTTGTATTTGCCAACAAGTTCCCCTATTTAATATAAAGGATTAAATAGAGTTTATATTAAGCTGGGTTGGACATGCTTCCTATAAGGGCAAGCCCCTATAGTTAATTACATCTTAAATGGCCAAAGTCACTTAATAAGACTCTCGATAAAAATAAGGAAATATTATCTTCAAGAAAATTTTAAAAGGGTGGGACTTTTCAATGAAATCAAACGTAGAGGTGTGAAAGGGGATTGGTTCAAATTTGGAACGTTTTATTGTAGAGTCCGAAGGAGGAAGAAATAGAGGATGTCATGGATCCAGAGGCGAACCTCGGTGACTTCCCAGGCTATCCTAAAGTTTGGCTTCAGTTTTGAGGAGAAAAAATTATGTGTTTCATCCTGCCAATTTTATTAGTTAAGGCTTATATTCGTGTGAAAATATCACACAAATAGCCTGGAGGATATGAGAATTTAGGTCGTGACAAACGACAACCTCAGAATCCTAAGCCGAGTTAGGGCTTATATTGTATAACAGGGCTATACAAAATCCTAAAGATAAGGTGAGGATTTACGTTACATAAGCAAGCAAACTCGAATTCTTATGGCTTTGTTGTTTAAGTCTAAGGAAGAAAGACTGGTTTAGCTGGGAAAGACAAGTTTTGCTGTTGAAGATGGCTGTGCTGCCCACCATGCTACTCTAAGCTCCTCACCGCGATGAGTTTGAGTTTTCTAGTGTGTCAAGTTATAATGCCAAATCAGGTGGCCCTATGGCTGAAGTTCTTTAAATTTTAGTTGATTAGAGCAACACCGGTTAGGATCCTACGGTTTTCTTGTTCCGACACCACTATTTTCTATTAGATTCACTTAGTAAAAATGAACTTACTAAACCCAATTTAATGAGTTCCATAATTTCATTTAAACAGTGGGAAGCCTCATCAGCAACCGTAGGTTACCTCCTTTGAGGGATCCCCGATCATTCCATAGAGACATCTTAATTTAGTTGAAGGTGTAGTTTTGTGTGATGTTTGTGATTAAATTTTGAGTTGTTTTATATTTTGAATGTTGTGGCTTTTGGTTCTGTGGCTATCCATTTTATCTTGGTTGATTTTTAATTTTGGTTTTGGGTTATGGTTATGGTTAACATGCAATGATTTTATCTTGGTTGATTTTAGTTTTGGTTTTAGGCCTTGGTTTTGGTTGACATGCATGTTTATGTTGTTTTCTTACATGTAGGTAAATGCAAGTATAAAAAAGAAACAATGTAAGTATAAAGAGAAGCATGTAAGGAAAAGACACAAAAAAGACGGTACTATAAACTGTAAAAGCGTACCTGGCGAGTCTTCTCGTTCCACCACCTAAAATTTAAAAATGCATGTGAGGGCATTTATGAAGAGTAGGAAAAGTAAAGTTCTGGTGGTTTTCCTAACTCTATGTTGTATTTTGGTGAGTCCTTAAAAGTTTAATTAAGTATGATTTCATTGAACAAAGTATATTAAGTTTAATAGATCTCTGAGGTATCCAACAAGTTAGGAGGAGGAAGCAGGTCCATGCCTCCCTCTCACCAACTGGTGAAAAGCCTCGAGTCCATTTAAACTTATTATGTTGCTTAATGGTTCATCCTGTGAATACTTCTAATGCTCAGTGAACATTGATGTCTTAATTATCCCTAAGAAAGGGGTAATTATCATTTGTCATTTAATTTGAAAATTATGTGAGTGAATTTACTTAAAGGGCAAGTTGGTGTAACCTGAACACTTAACCAATTTTTTTTAATTAGGCTTAGTGGTGTTTCAAGGATGTATGATTATATTATGTTTATTTCTCTAATCCTCATTTAGTTAATTTTAATTTAGCCTAAGTCTCCACTAAGTCCTTAAGACCTAGGTGAATGTCTTAATTAGTTTTGAAAATGTTAAGCTTTAAGTGGTCATGATTCATGATTTGAAATTTTATTTGAAACACAAAGTAGGGGTATTAAATCAATTAATTATTGACTTCAAAATTTATACCCCTAAGTCCAGATTCATTTAATTTTAATAAACTTCCAAATTTTAATAATTTAGAAATTTATTAACCTATCTTTTCACTTGGGAAAGTGAGATGGATTTCTACTAATTAACCTCTTGTGTTTCAAACATCAAATAAATTGATTAAGATCAGAGGTTGCCCATTTCCCTCCTTAACTTAAGCCTATATATTAATTAAGGCTAAATTTTCAAAATTACACATTTGCCTCTAAGGCTCTAACACTTCATAATTTGTCAAATTCATTTCAAATGACTTTGAAATATTTATCCTACCTCATTCATGGGTCAATTAAGACATTAAAGGAGAAAATGTGATTTTTCAGAATTTAAATTATTTTATATAAATATTTTCATGCAAAAAATAGGATTTTTCAAAGAAAATTTTTAACTTGACCAAGGTAAATTCTAATCCTTTGAAGTTCTTACTAGAGGTAGACCAAGACAAGTGAAGTCCTTGGACCAAAGTTCATGATTTTTGAATTCTCTATGATTTATCAAAATTATTTTAAGTTCTGGGTTATTTAAAAAAAATAAAAATATTTTAAATGATGAAAATTAAGTTTTGTATTTTTGAAAAATCTCTCTGAGGTTAGAAAACCTAGAGGAGCAAATTTTATATTTTTCTAATTTTTCTTTGATTTATTGGAATTATTTTAGTGAAAACTCATTTTTAGCCTTAAAAAAAATTATTTTTAAGTTTTGAAATTCAATATCTTTATTTAGAAAATCAGGAAAAATATTCTAATTATTCTTAAGTGATTAGGAAACAATTTAGAACATTTCCATGAATTTTAGTATTTTTGTGTTTTTTATGAATTTTTAATTATTTTAAATATTTAAAATAGGCTAAAAATCAAGTTTTTATTCTTATTTTATTTCTATAAAATGTCCCTAATCACAAAGAACTCAAAAAACTAAGTTTCATAATTTTTTGAGTTATATTTTGATTTTTAAAAATCATTTAGGTGTCAAAAGTGGTATTTATCTTTAAAAATCAACTTAAGTTATCAAATGTACTCAAAATATTATGAAATTTTTATGGTGAGTTCCTTGGATCAAGAACCAAAGTGGAGATAAAAAATCAAGTCATTAAAATTTTTATATTTTCCTAAATTAATTATCTTAATGATTTAGTGTTTGTAAAATTTAAGTGCATTTTAAATGACTTGACCCATTAAATTATTTCCAAAAGCTCCTCTGTTCATAGTGGACCTTCCAAAATTTTTCTTAGAATTTTCTAATAAAAATGCTAATTTCCATGATTCTTTTAAGGAAATAATATGCAAAAACTTGAAAAATATGGATCTCTGTCTAAGAACCTCCTCTGACTTTGAAAAAATTAGAGGAGGTTTCCCTTGATAGAGGCTAAAGCATGCCAAAATTTCAAGCCAAGGTGATGTATCAATATGCATAGAGAATCAAATGATTCAAAATAATGTTTAATTAATTAAAAATAAAATATGCATCAAATGGACTTGAAATGTATTTCACATTATTTTCCTTTGTTCACTTAGCAAGAGTGTATTTTTATGATTTTTCTACACAAAGTTATGGATTTTTGAAGTTTACGGAGTTTAAATAAATAGAAAAAGCCCTATTTTTCTACATAAACCGTGTGTACTGATTGGATCCTAGGAAGCTCTGAAGGCATGCAAGGTGTGCTTTGGTTGGACGCAGCCGTCCACGTACCTGCTGACTCGGCCCGCGGTTTATGTCCTGAAGCACTGTCCGGCTTGATCTCCTCCATCCATTAGATACACTCTTGATCAAACGGCTCCCCATCATCATCCTTGATAGAATGATCTCGTGACCATCCACACTAAAACCCTAAGATCTCAGCCTAGACTAAACCAAATTACCTTGGGTTTGGTCCTATGGACTCGTCTAAGTGAAACAAACACATCCATACGGTAATCATGCAATTAAATTATGCCTAATTAAATGGAGAATTGAAATAGGCTTGGGATGAGGTGAGCTTTTATACCTTTGCTCTGAGAAGTGAAGCTTCGATCAAAGGGTCTTGGCATGTTCGTTATGATCCAAAGAGGCTAGGGATTGAGTCTCTGGTCTTCGTGTAAGGCCTAGGTATGAATTCGATCACGTCTGGATTTGAGTGTTGGACTAGAGCTATGGTAGAGGCTCTGTGGAAGGGGGATTTTATGGGGCTTTGGTTTCTTTCTTGGTTATGAAGGTGTGGGTAGAGTTAATTTTAGTTTGGTGGAGTATGGAGATGTAATGGGCTCTATCATGGTTTTCGACAAGGTTTCCAGCTCAAAATTGAGCTCCGACAATGGGAATTGGTGAGGGAAAATGGTTGGAATGCACTGAGGGGATCTTAGGGAAGCTCTGTGTGAAGTTTGGAGAGGCCTCACTAAGGAAATTTCAGCACCCCTGCCATGACCATGGAGGTGAGTTCTTAGAAAAATGGCCATGGGGGTGGATCTTAGGGCATAAGCTTGGGTGCATTGTGGTGCTTAGGTGGAGGGCAAAGGAGCTCTATCAATTGATTTGGATAAGCTGGCCTCTAGGTTTGATTTGGGTGAGGTGCCATGGGGGTGGCTCTTGGTTTTGAGCTTTTTTGACCACTAGGCTAGCCGGTCGGCCAGGGGGAGGTGGCTAGGAGCTCAGGGAACCAAGGGGAATATGTCACAGCAATTTAGTGCAATGATACCTAATTTTGGTAAGGATATCTGAAGCACATGAATTTTTGCAAATAATATCCCTTAATTTGGGGGACCTTTGGTCCATGACTTAATTTAGGTGGTTTCATTTTGTTTGGACTTGTCACCAAGTCAAACTAATGGCTGTGATGTAGTTAATTTGGTGACTTTATGGTGGTTAGGTCACATTTAGTGCATGGGTCCAAGTTGGTGCAAATGAAGAAAACTTAGGTTTGAAAGAGCTTATCCATGTCAATTGGCAAAAATAAATGTTGTATTTGGTGTATATGATCATAAGGAACAACTTTGGTGAAGAATGGAAGTGGTTTTCAGTTCAATTTAAGGGTCAATTTGAAGGAATTTTGAATTTTAGTCAATTTGGTCATGTTGGGCTAGGCTTGGGTAAGGGTCAATTTGAGGAAATTTTGAATTTTAGTCAATTTGGTCATGTTGGGCTAGGCTTGGGTCTAGCTTGGGTTAGCCATGGGCTAAGTCCAAATTGATTATTGTAAATGGTCAATAGGGACCTCATGAAGAGTTTTGAACATGAGCTAAGTCAAAATTGATTATTGTAAATGGTCAATAGGGATCTCGTGAAGAGTTTTCAACATGAATTGGATGCCAATTTCGAGGTTAAGGATATCAATTGGGTGAAATTTGGGGACTTAGCCAATTTGGGGCTAAATTTGGGCATTTGGATTTAGGCCAAAATCAAATGGATTTGAGGCTTCACCAAGGACAATTGATGGTTGATTTTGATGTGTAGGAATGTTATTAAGATTTTTCAACATTAATTGAGGCCAATTGACTAGACTATGGGTTCAATTTGATGAGATTATGTCATATGGTTAAAATTGGGGTTTTGATCTAAATCAAAATTAGGCTCAAATCATGGGCCAATTAAGCTTGTATTAGGTTTAGATTCACCATATAAAAAGTTAATTTGAGTTTAGGATTGAAATTAGGGACAATTGAGATTAAATTGATGGACATGTGGGTTGAATTTGGGGAAATCTGGGTCTTTAAAGGCAAATTTGGAGATTTTGGTTAAAGATGGTCAAATTTACCAAATTGGCTCATGTGGTAGTTGAGAGAAATGAAGTTGGAAATATTTGGAATTTATTGAAATTTTCAAGGAACTGTTGGATTTTTGGGATTTTGGGCTATGCAGGGGTATTTTGGTAATTTGGGGGTGTTTTAAGGGAAAAAGGCCATGGTGGGTATTTTGGTATAGTTGAGGTACCAAACATCACCAACAAGCCATGAACCAATGAAAACCTCATTTTGGGTCCTCTACATAGGGGTCTTAGCCAAACCATGACCTTAGGGCTGATAGGTTTAGGAGGCCATCTACATGAGTATCCCAAATGATCAAGGGACCTAGGCTAGAAATTTGAGTTCATGGTTGTGAGTGATTGTGATTTTAGATGAGTGTAGTGAGTGTAGTGAGTGTAGTGAGTGCCCTAGCTCCAGTCCAACACCCAGGGTCAACCCTAAGGCCCAACAGTCCTAAGGGTGACTCATCTTGAGTTTCCCCCATTGCCTACTAAATATTTAGAGGTTGAGAACAACATGTGGAACTTCAAGTTGAGTAGAGAAGAGTTTGGAATTTCTACTGGTGAGGGTGCCTTTTCTAGTTTTTTAAGAATAGTCAGTAGGAAAATCCTATGGCTAGACCTTAGGCTACTAAAGAGAAAAAAAAAAAACTAAACCTCAACAAAAAATAAGGTCAACAGTCCATCCAAAAGATTTCTTATATCTTTTTAAAGTTTCCAACAACTTTTGTTCTTGTGCTTCAATAAACTCTGAGGATACAATAATAGGTAATGTAGATAAATCTCTTAAAAATGCAAATTTTAAATGTGTAGGAAGTGTTTTCATTTCTAGTTCAGTAGATTTCTCAATAGATGAAATCAAGTTTTTGTTATTATTCGTAGGATCTAACTATTCAAATTGTTCCTAAACATAGTCCAATTCTTCATTAATCACTTCCATAGATTCATCTTGAATTATATCCTCATCCACATACTCCAAATGTTCTTCTTCGATTTTTTTTTCAAATGTATTTTTCATTTTGAAGCATTCATCTTCTCTTCCTTTTTCTAGATATCTCATTGACTTTACAATTTTAAATGTGACCTTTTGATCTCTAACTCTAATCATTAATTGTCTTTTTTGCACATCTATCAAAGCTCTTCTAGTGGCAAGAAATAGTCTTCTTAAAATTATAGAAATTTCTTTATCTTCCTCCATATTTAACATAATAAAATCCACAAGAAAGATAAATTTATCAACTTTTACCAAAAACATCTTCTATAACTCCTTTAGGATAGGTAATCGAATGATCAACTAAATGAAGAGTTACAGTAGTACGTAAAATTTTTCATAAACCCAACCTTTGAAAATCGATAGTGGCATAAGATTAATACTGTCTCCCAACTCACATAAAGCTTTTCCAAAATATCTTTCACGAATAGCACAAGGAACAGTAAAAATTCAAGGATCCTTAAGTTTTTTTAGGAATCATTTTTTGAATTATAGCGCTACACTCCTCATTAAGTGTAAAAGTCTCATTATTTGTAAACTTTGTTTTTTTATTAAGTATATCCTTCATGAACTTCACATAGCTTGACATTTGTTCTAGGGCTTCAACAAATGGAATGTTTACTGTCAATCTCCTCAATATTTCCAATTTTTTTTTAAGTTGGTTATCTTTGTTTTCCAACTTCAATCTCTGAGGAAATGGAGGCAGTGGTCTTTCTACAGTAATTTTCATTAGTTTGATAGGATATTCTAACTCAAAATGAAAATCTTCATTAGATTTTTTATTTTTCACCCCTTCTTTTTCAACTTCAACTTCAACTTCTTTTTAAACTTTTGTTTCTAATTCTTTTCCACTTCTCAATTAAATAACCTTAATTTGCTCTTTGTTCTGATCTTTAGGATTAACTTCAACTTTACTAGACAACATTCCTAGAGGCCTATTGCAAGTGCAATAGCAATACATCCCAATTGATTTTCCATTTTTATAATGACAGCTGCATGACTTAGTAATTGACTTCCCATTTGTAATATGAACTCTTCTATTGACAATTTATTTTCCTTACTCTGTAAATTGCTATTGAAATGTAGAGGGTAATAAGGTTTATAGTTTTAATTCCCTTGATTATTGGAGTTTCCCAATGGGTGTGTAGCATTGTTCCCCTATTGCGGATTTACAACATTAGAGTTGTTATTACTCTAACTAAAATTCGTGTGATTTTTCCAACCAAGATTATAATAATTGGAATAGAGATTATTAGATTGGTTGTTTATGGCATTTAAAATCTCATACAAAGATTGAGATTCTATCATTTGGCCTAGTGAACTTTCCTCAAGAACAGGAGGTGTCTGAGAATAATTCATTCCATATTGATTTACCTTCTTTGATATTACAACAATTTGACCAGCCAACATAGATATTACATCAGAATCATGAATACTAGCTACTCTGTTTGGGTTTACCCTTTCAGAGGGCCATTGAAAATTATTAGTAGTCATCTCTTCAATTAATGAATACACTTCATCAAATGGTTTTGACATTAATGATCAATTTGCAACAGCATCAATTATTGATCTAAGAGATCCAACCAATTCATCATAAAAATTTTGAATTATTAACCAATCTGGCAATGCATGTTGTGGACACTTCTTAAGGAGATCTTTAAATCTTTACCAAGCTTCATAAAATTGATTTCCGTTAAAACTAACAAAAAGGTGTAATATCATTTATAAGCTTAGTAGTTTTCGATGGAGAGAAATATTTAGATAAAAATTTTTGTGATAAGTCTCCCCAAGTTCTGGCAGATCAAGGTGCTAACGGGTTTAAACACATATTAGCTTTATTCTTTAGTGAAAAATGAAAAAGTTTAAGTTTAAAGGCATCATTCGACACTCCATGATTTTTAAATGTAGCATACAATTCTAGAAAACTAGCAAGGAGTATATTAGGATCTTCACTTGGTGTTACCCCAAAGTGATTATTTTGTATCATTTGGATAATAGTAGGTTTAGGCTCAAATGAATTGGCGGCTATAACAGACTTTTGTATACTCAAATGAATTTTATCTGTCGTAAGATTTGCATAATCTCTTAAAGCTTCCTGATGATGTTCATTTTCATTTCTAGAATTATTCAAGTTGCAAGCCATTTTGTTCAAATTATCTCCCTTTTTTTGTTGTTTTCCAATTTTTCAAATTTTTCTTTCTAACTCTTAATCGTAAGCTATTAAACCTACTGATCTTAAACTACGCATAAACAAACACAATAAGTAATATAAATAAGTAAGCACACTAAAACATAAAAATATTTAATTAAACTACAAATAGATGATCAGTCCAAATAAAATATTCTCAAGTATAAAGTAATTTACAATTACTCCCCAGCAACGATGCCAAAAAACTTGATGCGCGGCCGGCTTGCACTAATATTAAATATGCAGTTCAATCGTAATAAAAGTAAATTCAGTTTAAATAATTTTATCTTTGAAAATCATTAAGTAGCTAAACCCATAATAATAACGCAAGTATACGTATCGCTCAAGTAATAAGAGACCCTAATGTAGTTTTAAGCATCAATCTCACGGGGAGTTGGAAATTCTTATGCTTATAACATCAAATACAATATTCAAACCATAAAACATATTTAGGCAAGACAAATCTAAAGTAAATTTAATGTGTACTAATGAAAATGTAGTTAAGAGAATAAAGTTAACTAAACTAATTTCTAAACTTCAATAGTAAGCTTATAAAGACTAAAAAGAGTTTTGAAGTGAAGAGTTCAAATTTTAGAAAGCATCCTTCCCCATACAATGAGTTTATGGAATGTGAAGAAATTAAAATCATTTAAAATACATATATAAAATTATATTGTGTCAAATAGGAGCATTCCTATTCTTTACCTACTGAAAGTGAATAAAGAACATTGATTAATCCGGAGTTTGGTTCTTAAATTTGTGGTTAGGTTGAGAGAATACTGGAACTCACTCTTGAGCTCTCACTTTTCCCTCGTCTGAGGGCTAACAATCTCGCTTTAGTTTCCAAGCATCTGGATCAAATTGAGGATTTTACTCTGTCATCTTAAAATCTCCAATTTTGCACCCATCAAAGTATATTTCCCTATTTATTTTCATGCAACCCCATGGATTACATTCGCACCCATGAAATTGAATGTGACACTTACCTTATTGTAGAAAGCATGACCCTTTGGGATCATATGTTTCTTAATAAAGTTTAACCCTCCAATTGGCTAGATCAAAAAGTAACTAAAGTTCAGAGTTCTAATCATCAAAATTTATTGACATTTAAAACTCTATAAAACAAAACTAATTCTTCACAAAATCATATCTCATTATAAGGAGAAAGATAAAGAATACTATTTAGAATTCATGAGGAGGATACGATAAAACACGAATTTCATATATAAAAATAAGTTTACAAAATAAATAAAAAAAAACACAACTTGTCTCACACTCCTTTCTAAGAAAATCCCTAGAACTTCCCTTTAAGAAATTTCTCTCTTTACAATCACACTCATTTTCTCTTAGATGTGTAATGAAGAAGAAATCTCTCACTTTTTCTCTCCTTTTACAACCTTAGAAGAAAATCCTTTTCTTCTCTCTCACGCCAAACTCTCTCTCTCTCTATCACACACCCTCCTCTCTTCTCTAGACTTCTCTCCTTTTTAAATAGGTCCCAAAAAGAATTCATAAGTTCCTCCAATTTTCCCCCAAAAGTTACACCTTTTTTGCTCCAAGAGACAAGTCCTTTCATCTAAGAGATATATCTCTTCATTAATGAGCCTTATATAGTGTCTAGATGCATTGAACCACACCATGGGACGTTTGAAATGTTTGGAGCCTTCAAAACCTACTAAAAAATAGCCACGAACCAACTTACTCCATCTTTATTCGTCTCTACTACTTCTGGTGCCAGTTTCGCACCTCTGGCGTTAGCCCCATGAAGTCCGCGCTGTTCTCTGGATTCTAGGGACGCTAAATGAAGTCCGCGCCATTTTTGTATTCTGGGCTTTTGGCGCCAATATGGCATCTGTTGCACCGGTTCTCTATTAAATGGCACCTCTAGCGTCAGTTTCTGGCACTTCCGACGCTAGCTCTCGGGAAAATGGTGCCTCCGGCGCCAGTATCACGAAAATCTCCATTTTTGCTCCAAATTTTCTCATTTTTGCTACTTATTACTCTAATGCATAAAATTGATATACCTACAACAAAATAAGAAAAAAATCTTCCTTAAAGTGCAATATCACCAAAATAAGCCTAAAATGCATACATAAAATAGTATATTATTTTGGTGTATCAATAATGAAGAAGTGCATGATAGTTTTTTTTCTATGGATCAATCATCTTAAAATTCAGTACCATATTTACAACCCCAACTTCCAAATAATCTTGATATTATTTTAAAGAGAATTAAGAAGCTAGAGAAGGAGATGATTAATATTTTAAATGAGATTAACAATGTTTCTAATCAGTTTGACCATCCAGATTGACAAATCAAACAATAATTTGATCATACCGCACTTTTTTAAAGAAGCAACGATACAAATGTATAAGAAAAGCAATTGGATTGAGGCTGAATTGATAGATGAATTTCCTAACCATCCTTTCTATAACTTATATGTGCATTACCAATCTATGAGAGATCTTAGAGAGGAAGAAAGTAATGCAAATGAAGGTTGTAGTGGCTTTAAAGTACTAAATTTGGATTTAAAAGAGCTTCTATGGTTTGTGTGTGAAATGAAGTTTATTAATTAATGATGTTGGAATTGCTTATGTTTGATGTTCAAATTTGATTTTTAATTTTCAGCTCCAAGTTATTAGTGTGATTCTGACGTTGATTTATATGTCTTGCGTGGCATTGTACTGTGGACTGTGCATTTTGGAACCTCTAATATTTTTCAATTTGATTTTAGATGGGGACCCACTATCCCTCCCTTATTTTGTAACCTTTCTGAGTATTACTATGTAAGGAGCCACGAGTTGCTCTTTATATATATATATATATATATATATATATATAGACACACACACACACACACAGTATATATATGTGTATAGCTGTGTGTGTGT